>SKCR01042426.1:0-57889 GCA_019454045.1 Zanthoxylum bungeanum
ACCATAAAGGCGGAATATATTGTAGCTTCTGAAGCTGCAAAAGAAGCTATTTGGGTTAAGAACTTTATCATAAGAATTGAGAGTTGTCCCAAGTATCGAAAATCAGATTCCAATATATTGTGATAGATATGGAGCTATTGCGCAAGGAAAGGAACCGAGGGCGTATCAGAAGTCGAAGCATGTCGAACGAAAGTACCACCTCATTCGAGAGATTGTGTCGCGATAGGAGATTATTATGTGCACGGTCCCGAGTAAAGATATGTAGCAGACCCACTTACCATAGGCCATTCCTCCAAAGTTTATTTGATAAACATGTGGAGTTGATGGGTATGAGATACAATCGATATTAGCACTAGAGCAAGTGGGAGAATTTTGGGGTGGTGCTCGGAGCGCCAATTTCTTATCTATTTCCCTTAAATACTTATGTAAATATTTTATTATAAATAAAATAAACACTTTCTATTATATAACATCTATTTATATATAGTAAAGACATAATGACCTTAGAAGATTAGTTATGATACGGTTGCAAAGCGTCGCAACTGATATTGAGTTGTATCATAACAGTATCATTTTTTTAATTATTCCCTGGTCAAGGTTTACATTACTTGGTCAGTATGTAAACTCATTGAGACTGGTACATGTCATATATTATAATCTTGGATTCCAATGGTGATTCTCAATGGACCATGAGTCTTGGAGATTCGTATAGACATGTAGGTGTTTATATCGGATAAACACTAAATGACTCACCTAATATTCTTAATAGATGCTACACTAACGTCAATAAGAATCTTCTCGGGTTGAGTAGCATAATGATTCTTTGACTTGAGATACCACTATGGATATATGAGATATCCTCCACACTTTGATGGGCAATCACATCACCGACCTATTTAGGTCAGACCTCCGCCTGTCTGTTGGGTGTGGACTGATCCTCAGGATATCCTGTGTGTGTCAAGATAGAAACCGTCAGCTTTTTGTTACAGAGCATAAGTATTAATATGGAATTAGCAATCTGTTAAATCTATGAGCATGTGGTGCACTGCGAAGTAAGTTCTAAGTATTATTAAGAGATTGCTAAAAGAAACATCGACTTGATTATATCTTTAGAGATTTGACATTTATATCTTATCTCTGGAATAATCCGGATATTGTGATGTAGGAATTATATGTATGCAATGTGTGAGGGCATAACGGCATAGTTCTCATATATTTGGGTATAGGATACTCATGCAAGTGTAATAGGAGGTTATGTTTTACCGATGGTACGGGAAACAGCTTCGCTCTGGATAGACCCCCTCGGAATTCCATTGGTAGTATGACTATGTGTCTATGGAAATCCAAAATCAGGATAGGTGTATTTGGTCTTAACCTGAGACTTGCACCGCTAATACTTGCGATAATCAATATACTTTGGTTTTGGTCGTCCAGGGCTTTAACAGGTTCTGTGTACGCCTCTGCTGCCTCTGCTGGGTATATTGAGAATCATAGTGTGTTGGGTGTGATGTCAAGACGGAAGTATCACTCCAGTCATATGGAGATGATAATCGCGTAGGGATACAGAACTGGTTCTTTAAAGGGTTGCAACCATCGGGATAATATGACTTGGTCATGATTATCCGATAATAAAGAGACTAGTTGCTCGTAATTCGATATATGCTTCTTACGGGGCAGACACTGTACCAGCCACAGGCCTTGCATGTGATCATCCGATACTTGATTGAAATACGCAATACTACGTATACTACGCCTGATATAGATCAGTTATTCTGTAAGCATGTTTCTGGAGAATTGGGTAGCATGGCGCTTTGCTAGAAGCCAACCTTGTCTTGTAAATCGGTAAAAACGCAGTACTAGGTACTACGCGTTCGGATAGTTCGACGACCGAATTTACTGCCAACATATCCGGGATCTCATGGGTCGCTTCCCGAAGATTCACCGATGACGTATGACTCGCACTTTTATTAATCTGGGATTAATTAGAAGAGAGAGAAAATTAATCTGGGATTAATTGCGGAGATATTTTATCTGGGATAAAATATCCATTAAAGAGAGATAGCAATAATTTGGAATTAATCGACAAAATAATATATTTGATATATTATACGAAATTGGATTTCGACGCAGAATTAATAGGATTTTATATCGGCGCGAACGAGTTAATTTAGAATTACTTCTTTAGTGACGTGAATAGTGATTTCGCTAGGCATAATCATTTAATTACGTCGCAAGGGAAAATTCGTTAATTTAGAATTAGCGAACCGAGCCTGAGATTGTTTGCGAGCGCATTCGCATTTCGAATTCGAGTGCAGCACACAAGTTAAATCAAGCGTCAAATCATTTGTCGCATCAAGCGTAAATCATTAGTCACTTTTAGTGATGTGACAACTTGTCACTTGATTTGATTGATTGATGGATTGATTGTGGTAGTTGGCAAGCATTTAAGGCTTGACTTTTGAAAATCAAAAAGTGGTATATGTTTAATTAATTTTGGAAATCAATTATGACATTACAAACTCTCTCTCTCCTCATAAGTCTTCATCTCTCTCACGCCCATGGAGGGGCTGTTTTTCTTCTGGTTTGCGAATCCAAGGAGGAAAAAGGGAAGCAAAGTGTGATGTTTTTGTGGCAAAAACATCAAGAGCTAGCATTCCGAGAGACATGCGAAGGTGATAGGGAAGTCCACCCATGAGCTTGGGATCATTTCACCAATCTTGGAGCTTTCATGGAGGACCAAGATGGCCAAAAATGGAGGACATCCAGCAGCTCACTGTCGTGACTTCCAGTAGGTAGAAAGTTGATTTTTGTTGTCCACTGCGTCGCTCAACTCAACCGCTCGATGTAAGTATTCTGCAACTTCCTTGATTGTATTCGCACTTATTTCTTGCTTGTTATTCGATCATTGGGACCGTAGAACTCCAACAATGGTATCAAAGCGGAGTAAAAGCATGAAATTTGATTTAGGGATTAAAATTGGGTAAAATGAATTTGAGCATGATTTAATGGAATTGGATGATTTAGTATGCTTAAATGTGTTTTAATTGAGGATTGATTAGATCAATTTGATGAAATGTTGTTTGGAACAATTTTCCCCATTTTTCATAGCTTGGCCGAATGGTTGATGAGCCCTAAATGTTTGGATTTTTTGATTTTGATTCATTGGATGAGTTGGAAATCATTTGGGAATGTTGATTTAATGTTTAATTGGATTTAATTGGATTGAATTCGAATTGGACAAAAATTAACCCTAAAAGCCGAGACTTGAAGAAGCATGAATGGGTTTGATTTTTGTTAAATTGTGTTGGACATGATTTAATGATGATAAGCATGATTAATTAGGCTAATTTGGTGTTTTGGAAATATTGATTTGGGTAATTAATTATGTATGCACTTTGTTTAATTAAATTGTGAAATTGGATATTTTGCAATTAATTAAATGGGCTTAATTTGGAAATTGGGCTTTTAAAGTTGTTATTGGGCTTATTGGGCTTGGTTGTACCATGTTGGGTTTAGGCTAAATTGGTTGGATCCAATTGGGCCCAAAATGTTTCCATAAAGTCCAAATGCGACTAATGGACCTTTAAAGTTTAATTGGGCCAATGGGCCTAAATTGATTTCTAGGCTTATGGGGTTACTCCTTGATTGGACTTTGGTATAGGGTTTGACCCGAGTTAACCAAAAGTCCACGCCTTAAAGAAATTAATTAAAAGCACATTGGACTTTAATTAAATTGACGTTGGACGTTAATCGGGCTTTGAGACCAGTAACGATTAAATTTGAAATTTAAGTCATAAAGGTTTATTAATAAATTCTAATATTTAATTTGGAATTAAATAGCGAATTAGTATTAAATACAAATTGAATTGGATTTAATTATGTAGTTTAATTTAATTCGAGAATTCGTACTTTGAGTACTTATTCGCAAAACGAGTTTGACTCGAGCAAAATCAAATCATTGTTTGAACATTGGATGATCACTAATTATCAGATTAATTAATTGGATTAGATTGATTGATAACATACTTGTGTGAATACATGGTTGCGATGCATGAATAATGTATATCGGATGGATATTAGAAGGGTGGGGCAATTTAGAAATTGTTGTAATAAATTTGGAATTTATTAATTGGACCTGCGTGTCCAGCCTTATTACCTCTTTTACTTTGTATTCTCTTCTCACCTTATTCCCCTCAATGTAAATGAGGTTTCTTTAGAAGTGTAGTATAACGGGTAGAAGCAAATACTTGTGCTAGCGGGAGAGAGGAAATTGAGAGATTTGATCTAGGATCAATGTGTTAAGTATCCATCCGCATATCATTATTATTAATTTATACGAGCTTTATTATGTGTTTAGAATGCATGTTTAAGGGTGTATGATGATGAGACCTTAACAAAGATAATAAATTGGTTGCCAATTTGCACGCGAAAAACCCTCACAAATATTAAGCGTTTTTCCTTCCATTAAGTGATTCTTACTCAAGATCTAAGACTGGCATTGGCTTGTTGGCCAAAGTCAAGGCCTTTTTCCATCGAAGATGTGTTTGAAAGAGAGCTTTGTTCCATATTGGTGTCTTGTCCAAGTTGTGGTTTGTTGGCCAAAGTCAAGACCACTTCTTGTCCATCGACATTGATTACGAATCTTTCCATGGTCAATGGGTCACGCTTGACTGGGATAACTAAGTTTGTTGTGCCAAAGCCAAGGCTTAGTTGATTCAGAGGAAAAGGTTAGGCAATACATTGGATGTATTGGCATATAAGATATATGTTTCGGACTTGGATGTCCCCCTACTGGATCTAGGAATTGGATTAGATCCAATTGATCTTAGAGATCTACCTAGTTAATTATCATACAATTTGTTGGCCAAAGTCAAGATTGTGTGATATTTAACGGGATCCTAGCCCACTAGGAAACACGGTTTCCCGAGCACTCGACAGAGGGTTAGAGGCTCACCGAAAAATAGTGGGAGGCAAGAATTGAATTTGCAATATTCGTTTAATTACTTGTCATACGCGCTCAATCAAATATCATTCGTCAAATAAATTAAATGTTAGTTGGACTAATATTTAAATAGTTGTTTTAATCAAACAGTTGCGCTGTATTCAATCTATTAAAAGTATTGTTGATTAATATAGTTGGACTATAATAATCATTATATTTAAAGTACTGAAATCGTTGATTAAAATAGTTGGACTATTAGAATCAAGATAAATTGAAAGATTGACGTTTAAGACATAATCCAAGGGAAAATGTATTTAAATGGTTTAATTTTCAAATTGGGAATAATTTCAAAATGGTCCTGAGAAATTAATAAGTTACCTTATTAGATAAAATAACATATTAGGCCTAAAGCCCGGAGTTAAGCAAATAGTAGAGCATAATCTTTGGAAGATCATGTGATGATAACATTAGTGCTTAATCCATTAAGCTTGTCGCAATAGACTCCTTAATTTCTTTGTCAGAACTAAGGGTTAGATCCTTAAAGTATGATAATGGAATTGAAAGATCTTCATAAATCTATACTTAGATCTTAGAAGTATTATTGCAATATTAAACTCTTGGAGAGTTAATGACTATTCTCAAGGAGACAAAGTCAAAGTTTGCAATATGGCAAGAAGCGCAAGGCGCACCTTACTTCGATATTCTAGAAAGCCGAGGCTAGGCCAAAGGCTTCTGGAGTGTGGAAAATGGGCAAAGGCAAAATCATTGAAATCTTCTAGGAAGATAAAGGACATATCCCAAAATGTCTGCCTAAACTGTGACAAACAGGATCGCGGAAGCGTGACTGGCGTTTGGACAAAGCAGACATGAAGGAATTGAAGACGGGGCAAGGTTCTGACTTCAAATATGTTTGTCAAAATTATGTTCATTACTAGTATTAAAATTAGATTTTAAATACTTAGTGTGATACATAAATATATACTGATGTTCAGAATCTGCTATGAGCAGGATACTGACTTCAGATTGAGATTTAATCTGCGAAATGGAAACGGGACGAAAGTCAATGTTTTAACCATAGAAACCTAATTTTAAGAACTACCCTTCGGGTATGTTCCTAAATTTGGAAACTGTTATAATGTAACTAGTTTGACTAGAGACATTATCTCTATATCAGTGTTTAATCCGTTGCGGATTTACCTTTATATTCTAGAACACTAAAGTGTTTTATTATATAAAGATGATATTGAGATATACACATTAGATATGAATAACAGCATTTATATTTTGAATATAAATAAATCTCAAACATATAACATGACAAATAAATAGCTCAAACTGATTTGATCAGATGAAACATATTGTGGCATTGTTGTCTTGGACACAATTAAACAAGAATCGTATATCCACACTTTCGAATAGTGGGTATTAGGACTGATTTGATTCTATTCAAATAAAGTCTACGAATCTAGTTTATTGGGCAATGTGCCTAAAACACATTTACTTGGTAAAAGTGCAAATGCCACCGATCTGTTAGCCCTAGTTCATAGTGAAGCAAGTGGGCCCATGTCTAGCTAGGCTAGATGTGGATATGAATATTTCGTGACCTTTACGGATGTGGCATCGCGTTATGGTTATGTGTTTCTTTTGAAACACAAATCGGAAACTTTTAGAGTTTCGACACGAAATAGACAAACAGATCGGCTAAGTATTAATCGTCACGGTTAGACCATGATGAAAATACTTAGGCAATAAGTTTCTCAAATACTTGAAAGAGTATAGTATTCTTTCAATGAGGACTCCTCCCGGAACACGTCATTTTGACGGTGTGTCCGAACTGAGTAACCGAATTTTGTTAGACATGATAAGGTTAATCATGAGTCGTTCTGAGCTACCATTTCCTTCAACGGATAAACATTAACAGTGCAGAACTTACTTTGAATAAGGTTCCATAAAAATATGTTAGACAGACTTCATATTAGATATGAACAGGAAAGAAATCGGGTTTCTCATTCCTGAAGATTTGGGTATGCTAGGCATATGTTTGGATGATACCAAACTAAAACCCAAATTGGATAAGTGCCAATTGTAGGTTATCCTAGGGATACCAAAGTATAGTACTTATACAACTCACTAGAGAGACAATTTAATTGTAGCTCACCATGCGGTTTTCCTAAGAGGAATACCGATATGCAGTGGTAAGTGGGAGGAAAGTAAAACTCGATGAAAATCGGAGTAATACTATTCCAGGCACTGAATCCTAATGGAACACAAATAGTTCATCAATGATGAAACTATACCAGTAATCTTCGAATACACAAAAACCACGTAAGTCGGAGAGAGTCAGAAAAACAACCTGGGGTATTGATTTCTGATCTCACCCCATAAAGATGTTTATCTTTTGAGGAACACCAACTGACTACGTATGAGGAAGTGATACAAGGTATCGACTCCCTACTATGGAAAAGTGCCATGAATCCGAAATGGATTCCATGTATATCAACAAGTCTGAATACTAGTTGTTGTACCGCAAGGCATTGTGCCTATTGGTACTATATAAGTCTTCAAGGAAGACATACATGGATTGCAACATACCAACGTATAAAGCTAGGCTTTTAGCGGAAAGGTATTGTTATCAACATTGTGTTGATTACGACGAAACCTTTTACCTGTTGCCACGGTAAATCCATTTGGATAATGCTTGCTAATGCTGCATGTTTCATTTATGAAATATGTTAGCATAGCGGTAAAATCACTTTCCTGAAAAGGAAACCTTTTGGAGGATATTTACAACATCCTGACGGTTTTGTCGTACCCTTAACCATCAAACAAGGTTTGCGGATTATTCGATCTATGTTTGGATTGAAGCAAGCATTTGGTTCTCGGAATTGTCGTTTTGATGTAATCATAATGGTTTATGATTTAATTCAAAATGAAATGATTCTTGTGTATATAAAGAGGTTAGTGGGAGCACACTGACAATGGATGTCCTAAATAAATAATGATAATATGTCATTTCTTGGAAATGATATTCCCATAATAACAATCGACGAAAGCTTGGCTTTCGAGAAAATTCTCCGTAGAATTCTTGGGAGAAACAACATTTATTCAAGGAATAAAGATCTACTGAGATAGATTTAAAGTTGTTGAAACTCTCCGAAAACTCGTACATTGAAAAAAAATGTGTGCGACCTGGTGTCTCATACGCTTTGAGCATATGAAGTCACAATCAGGCCAATCCAAGTGATAGTCATTGGATTGATATTAAGAACATCCTCTAGTATCTTAGAGAACTAAGGATGCTATCTTTAACTATCGAAAAGGAGAACTTGAAGTGACTGGGTTCACTACTGCAAATTTTCAAACCGATAAAGACGACTAAAAGTCACAACAACGGTATTATACAGTTTGAATAACGGTACAGTGAGCTGGAAATCTTCCAAGCAAGATACTGTTACCGAATAAACAATAAATGCGAGATATTGCTGCAGCTGAGGCAGCAATAGAAGCCTTCTGGATTAATAATAATCTAATTAGATTAGATATAGTTCTATTAGCAGCTGAGCTAGGCTACAACGCATGCTAAAGAATTAATGGTCTCATCAACGATCCAGATACATACTTCGATATCATCTGATTCGTTCGGATCATACATCGTGGCGATGTGATGATCGTATAAATCGCATCAGACGATAATCATGCAAATCCACTGACGAAAGCCTTTTCTCAACAGTTTGAGCCACCGTACATAGTTCGGGTGTTAGACACTCGAGTGACTAGCTATAGGCCAAGTGGGAGATTGTTGGATAATATGACCTATAGCGTCACTATTTGTACAGATCATGGTGTTATTGTACAAATTAACTCTGTGACAAATGAGATTTCTCTCTTATCATTTGTGATTAGATCACCATGATGTATAAATGATAGGAGGTCCCTGTGATTTGTTACTGGATTGAGAAGATATGAGACAGTATCAATCCACGAAGGATAAATCAATAAATATCCCTAGTCAGAGTATTATCGAGAATGGACATCGATAAATGCGTAAAAGACTAGTATTACACTTGTGCGCGTTGTGAGGGCATAACGGCATAGTTCTCATATATTTGGGTATAGGATACTCATGTAAGTGTAATATGAGGTTGTGTTTTACCGATGGTACGGAAACAGCTTCGCTCTGGATAGACCCCCTTGGAATTCAATTGGTAGTATGACTATGTGGTCTATGGAAATCCGAAATCAGGGTAAGTGTATTTGGTCTTAACTTGAGACTTGCACCGCTAATACTTGCGACAATCAATATACTTTGGTTTTGGTCATCTAGGGCTTTAACAGGTTCTGTGTACGCCTCTGCTGGATATATTGATAATCGTAGTGTGTTGGGTGTGATGTCAAGACGGAAGTATCACTCCAGTCATATGGAGATGATGATCGCGTAGGGATACAGAACTGGTTCTCTAAAGGGTTGCAACCATCGGGATAATATGACTTGGTCATGATTATCCGATAATAAAGAGACTAGTTGCTCGTAATCTGATATATGCTTCGTACGGGGCAGACACTGTACCAGACCCAGGCCTTGCATGTGATCATCTGATACTTGATTGAAATACGCAATACTACGCCTGATATAGATCAGCTTATTCCTGTAAGCATGTTTCTGGAGAAACGGGTAGGCATGGCGCTTTGCTAGAAGCCAACCTTGTCTTGTAAATCGGTAAAAACGTAGTACTAGGTACTTACGTGTTCGAATAGTCTGACAACCGAATTTACTGCCAATATATCTAGGGATCTCATGGGTCGCTTCCTGATGATTCACCGATGACGTATGACTCGCACTTTTATTAATCTGGGATTAATTAGAAGAGAGAGAAAATTAATCTGGGATTAATTGCGGAGATATTTTATCTGGGATAAAAAATATCCATTAAAGAGAGATAGCGATTAATTTGGAATTAATCGACAATATAATATATTTGATATATTATACGAAATTGGATTTCGACACGGAAATAAAATCGGATTTTAATTCGGGTGAACGAGTTAATTTAGAATTAATTCATTAGCGACGTGAATAGTGATTCGCTAGGCATAATCATTTAATTACGTCGCAATAGAAAATTCGTTAATTTGGAATTAGCAAACCCGAGCCCAAGATTATTTGTGAGCGCATTCGCATTTCGAATTCGAGTGCGGCACGTAAGTCAAATCAAGCGTCAAATCATTAGTCGCACCAAGCGTCAACTCATTAGTCACTATGAGTGATGTGACAACTTTTCACTTGATTTGATTGATTGATGGATTGATGGTGGTAGTTGGCAAGCATTTAAGGCTTGACTTTTTGAAAATCAAAAAGTGGTATATGTTTAATTAAATTTGGAAATCAATTATGACATACACAACTCTCTCTCTCTCTCTCACAATTCTTCATCTCTCTCACACCCATGGAGGGGCTGTTTTTCTTCTGGTTTGCCGAGATCTAAGGAGGAAAAGGGGAAGCAAAGTGTGATGTTTTTTGGCAAAAACATCAAGAGCTAGCACTCCGAGAGACATGCGAAGGTGATAGGGAAGTCCACCCATGAGCTTGGGATCATTTCACAAAGCTTGGAGCTTTCATGGAGGACCAAGATGGCCGAAAATGGAGGACATCCAGCAGCTCACTGTCGTGACTTCCAGTGGGCAGAAAGTTGATTTTTGTTGTCCACCGCGTCGCTCAACCGCTCGATGTAAGTATTTCGCAACTTCCTCGATTGTATTCGCACTTATTTCTTGCTTGTTATTCGATCCTCGGGACCGTAGAACTCCAACACAATGACCTCGACCTGTATGGTTCATTTAGTTTATCTGTGTTCGTCATAATTTATGGGTGGGTAGATTATGGACACGAAATTAGATTTCGTGACGGATATGCCTGAACCTAGAGAGTCTCACTAATGAAATATACTCGTAGAGCCCTAGGGGCAACTTTAATGAATAATATTGATTATTTATATATCGTTTAACGGTTAAACGAAAGATACATGCAAATAGACCTTTTGGTCATATCCTAATTACTGTGTATTTTTATTTAATATATGATTTTATTAAATACATATTAATTAAATATCAAATTATGATAATTGACGTATCATTAATATATGTATTTGAGATATTTAAAGTAAATATAATACATATATTTGAAATATTTATATTTAATTAATTAATTATTTAATTATTAAATGATTAAAGTAAATAAAAATAAATATCTATCATTATGATAAAGTTTCGAAATGATTATTTAGTGTAAATTGTTGACTTTACGTTAAGGAAAAAATGAAGTCAAATGACATTTGACTTGTTATATATTTGTTTTGAAAATTGAAAAAATATCGTGTATTTTTTCTCACACAAATTTTAGCCATGACCTAAGTATTTAAGGCTTTCATTTTTTTCATTTGTTTCACACTTGTTCAAGCCATCAAAAACCTAAAACAAAAGTGTTGAGAGAAAAATAAAAGAAACCAAGAAGAAAAATCAAGAAAGCTTGGATTTAAGTAAGTATTTCCAACTTTCTATTAGAAGGAAACTTGTTCCTTTTGTTCTTGGCTACAACATGTGTAGTTCTTAAGTTTTTCTACTTTCTTGTGTTTGTGTTTTGATGGTTGGAAGCATGAATGAAAGATGTATGCATGTATGATTAATAAAGTAAGCTTATTAAAGGTGTATAAGCACACTTTTGATCATTTGATGATCCTGTTGCCATTCTAGAGTTGTTAGACCACTCATTGATGACCTAGAATTGTTCTTGAGTTGTTTCAAAGTGATGAGACTTATTTGGTGTTGTAGAGATTAGATTAAAGTATTGATTTGTGTTACTTTTGGTTAATTTATTAATTTGATTAATTTGAGAAATTAGGGTTCATAACCTCAACCAAATTGGGGCTTTTCATATATGTGTTGTATAATGATGTATATAAGATGTACAAATGATTTGGTGTTGATTGGAAATCATTTAAACTTATTTTGAACAAATTTGGACCAAAATGCAAATAGTTGCAACATCGACACCCATTCGGATTTGGTGTTGTGAGTTGTATTTTGATGTATATGATATGTAGAAATCATTTTGGTAGTGATTTGAAATCACTTAAATTTGTATTTGACAAATAAGGACTAAAATAATAAAAATGCAAATTATTGGGGTCTCACGGAAAATATGGGAAAATCTGATTTTTGGGAAAAAAATTCAGTTTTTAAGTATAGAGTAATTAAATAAATAGGTTAATTTTAATTCCCGAGAAAAATTATTGAAATCGGAAAAATTTATTTTTCCACGTTCTGCTGCGTTTACCCCTAAAATCCCCTACACATATAAGCTGGCTCACACATAGAATGTTTGTACGGGACTCATTACCTATATTAGAATATGTATGAGTTGAATGTCGTTTGAACGGATTTCCTAACCAGCTCGGCTACTATACCACAAAATCATTAACCAATTAAACATTAACACATGCATACATATCACGTGTCACAAACTTGTTACACGATTTCTCATACACAAGCATATACATGACAAATATTGTTTAATCATTCAGAATCGTCATACACCCACACACACACACACACACACACATATATATTATATATATATATATATATATATATATATATATATATATCAAACATATGAATACACTCGTTACTTCAAATTCCGATACCATGATCTTTACAATTCTCACACTCTTTGCTTATCAATCAATAGTTACCATTCATATACGTATCCAATCAATCATGAACTTCCATCACTCGGAAAAGACTTAGCATATACCGACTCAACCTCTATACTTCTAAATCGTATACATTAATCAATAACAAACTTATCCCAATGACGTACATCTACACGTGCTAAAAATAATTTAGAAGTCATAACGTATTTCCTTTACCGGTCCTTTATACTCAAATCATACATATCCAATCATCTCTTACATATACAAATACGAGTTCACATGCTTATACACATGCTTATACATACTCATACATTTACATACACGAATACATATTAATATCGATTCATACACTTCTATACATCCATAAATACACATAAACATTAAGCCCATTTCATGTCTCACTTCATATCATATCAATAACAATGATCCATACTTGTGGTAGTCGATTATCCAAATCATACGTAATCTTGAACTTTGTTCTCAAAAATATCCCTTAACTATCATCTTTTAACTTAACATGTCAATCACCTATATATATAATCAAACACGATATTACCATTTTAAGTTATCATCACTTGAGTTACTTACCTGGCTCCGTGAGCACTCTAAGTCCTAGTCAAATCTGCCAAAATAAATACCGTCAAAATCGCAACTTAATAAAATTCTTGACTTTACTTTGACAAAAATTCCTGATCTTTCCGGGACAACCAAAACATATCTGATTTCAATATTTCAATTCCAATAATCTTAAAAACCGTTACAAACTATTCCAAGCCACTAATTCACCTAAATTCTCGGTTTACATGTTTTTGGAAAATCTTTTGAAAAGGTTTCCGCAAATGCTACAGAAGGGTCCCGATCCCTCCAAACCTACCCGGATTTATCCAAACATGTTAACATCAAAACACATCATTCTACGCAAAAACCCACTTTTATCGGAAACTTGCATATTCTATCAGATCGATCAAACTCATTCCGTTCTCACTTGGATTCTACCAAATACATATTTTCAATATACTTATACTCAAACAATTCATTATATCATTACGCTACTCTACGAACTACTGGATACATCCAAATATTTATAGGAAAACTTGAAATTAGCAGATTTTTACCTTGAGGTCTTAACGAGATTTCTAGGGCATATATGGACTCCAAACTATCCCACTAACACGATGGAATCGACGTAATTCTGATCGGAGCTACTATTCACCATGGGTCACTATACATCTAAATCTTTGATCCTCGTTTCATGTGCAACCGTGCAAGGATCAGAAAATCTTTCACCGTCAACTTGTAGTACTCTCCGAGAGCTTCGATTTGGCGGCTGGCTCGAGCCGTGAAACGAAGCTACAAGTCAAGATCGAGAAATTATCTACGCGCGTATATCTCTCTCCTCTCGCCGATCACAGAAGTGTATGCCGGCCACCGTTGGATGCAGGGTGGCTGTGTTGGTTATTATCTAGGTCCCAAGATCAAACAAGACATGAAAACAATGTGTGAACACATCAACGGAGGTAGCGGAATACTCACATCAATCGGTTGAGTCGATTTGGAGACGAATGAAGCCCAAAATGCTCACTGCTTCATGCGTGAACTGCAGTAGTCCACTGCCCACTGTCTTCTGTTTTTAAACTGTGAAACGGCGCTCCAAGCCTCGTCTAACGGATCCCGGCTCATGGGCGAACCTCCCTACCACCTTCGCAAGACTCGTAAGTGTTCTAGCACTTGATTTCTCACCATGAAAAACCACTCTTTCTCCCCTATTTGTCACGCCAAACTGGTTCAAACCAGTGAAGAAACTCACTGTTTTGGCGTGAGGAGAAGAGAGAAATTGAGAGAGATGAAAGTTGTGTGTAATGGTTGGTAAAGCTTTTCCAAAAAGCCTTTATATATTTTCCAAGAAAAAATAATAAAACCAATTACTTAATTGATTTAAATAAAACCAAAAGCAAATGATTTTCCCTCCAAACACTATTACACCAACTTACATCAACTATTCACATGTCACTTTAATAAAGTGGTGATGCAAGTCAATCCATCAATCCATCAATCAATCAATCAATCACTCAAAGTGACTTTTGATTTGACGCTTGATGTGACGATTGATTTGACGCTTGATACGACTTGCGATGCCGCACTCGTATTCGAAATACGAATGCGCTCGCAATCACACTTGGGCTCGGGTTCGCTAATTCTAAATTACGATTTTTCCGTCGCGTCGTAATTAAATGATTACGCCTAGCGAATTCACTATTCACGTCGCTAATGAATTAATTCTAAATTAATTCGTTCGCCCGAATTAAAATCTAATTTAAATTCCGCGTCGAAATCTAATTTCATTTAATATATCGAATATATTAATTTACCGATTAATTCCAAATTAATCGTTATCTCTCTCTAGACGATATTTTATCCTAGATAAAATATCTCCGTAATTAATCCTAGATTAATTTTCTCTATCTTCTATATAATCCCAGATTATTCAATAGTGTGAGTTGTGCGTCATCGGTGGATTATCGGGAAGCGACCCATGAGATCCCCGGACAAGTTGGCAGTAAATACGGTCGTCGGTGTATCCGAATCATGTACGTACCAAGTACTACGTTCTACCGATTTACGAGACAAGGTCGACTCCTAGCAAAGCACCAAGTCTACCAATTCTCCGGACATATCCATTTAAGAATATTAAGATCTGTATCAAGCGTAGTATACGATTGTATTGTGTGTATCGGCCCAGTATCGGATAGTCACGTGCTAGGGCTGGGGCTGGATAAGTGTCTACCCCATCCGAAGCCATATCGGATGTCTGGTAACATAGTCTCTATAATCGGATATTCATGACCTGGTCATAATATCCTGATTGGTTGCGCAACACTCAAGAGCACTAGTACCGTATCCTGCGTGACATCATTCCACTATGACTGAAGTGATACTTCCGTCTCGACATCACACCCAATACACTACGACTCTCTGATAAACCCAGAAGTGGTGTACGCAGAACCGGTTAAAGCCCTGTACCACCAAGACCAAAGTCTACCGATTATCGCAAGTATTAGCGATGCAAGTCTCAGGTTAAGACTCTATACACACCTACCTTGATTTCGGCCTCCCATAGACACATAGTCATAATACCAATGGGATTTCGAAGGGTCTATCCAGAGCGAAGCTGTTTCCTGTACCATCGGTGAAACACGACCTCCTATCACACTTGCATAAGTATCCAATACTTATATATATGAGAACTATGCCTTTGTGCCCTCACAACGCACACAAGTGCAATACTAGCCTATTCCGCATTATCGATGTCCAGTCTCGATAATACTCCGGCTAGGGATATTTAATGATTAATCCTTCGGGGACTGATACTGTCTCATATCATTCTCAATCCAGGAACTAATCATAGGGACCTCTCTTCATTTATATATCTATGGTGATCTAATCAAAAATGATGAGAGTGCAATTTCTTGTCACATAGTTAATTTGCTACAACAACACAATGATCTGTGCAAATAGTGACGCTATGGGTCATTTTGTCCAACAATCTCCCACTTGGCACATAACCAGTCACTCAAGTGTCCCACCCCGAACTATGTACGTTCGCTCAAATTACTGAGGAAAGTTTTTCGTCAGCGGATTTGTTTGATTATCGTTTGACGCGATTTACACGATTATCACATCGCCACGATGTATGATCCGAATGAATCAGATGATATAGAAGTATATATCTGGATCACCGATGAGACCTTTAATTCCTTAGTCTGTGCTGACGCCTAGCCAGCCGCTAACAGAATTATATCTAATCTAATTAGATTTATTTTCGATCCAAATGGCTTCTTTTGCTGCCTCAGCTGCAGCAATAATCCGCATTTGTTGTTTATTCGGCAACAGTTATCTTGCTCGGAATATTTCCAGCTCACTGTCCCTTTATTCAAACTTTATAGTACCGTAGTATTTAATTGTTTGGAAACTTGCAGCGGTGATCCCAGTCACTTCAAGTTCTCCTTCTCCATAGTTTAAGATAGCATCTTTAGTTCTCTGAGATACTAACAGATGTTCTTAATCTTAAATCCAGTACTGTCACTTGGATTGACCGATTGTGACTCCATATGCTCGAAGCGTATGAGACACCCTATCAAGTACATTTTTAAATGTACAATTTCCCAGAGAGTGTTAACAACTCCAAATCTATCCCAGTAGATCTTTATTCCTTGACTAAAGGTTATT
Organism: Zanthoxylum bungeanum; assembly: GCA_019454045.1. Taxonomy (NCBI): domain Eukaryota; kingdom Viridiplantae; phylum Streptophyta; class Magnoliopsida; order Sapindales; family Rutaceae; genus Zanthoxylum; species Zanthoxylum bungeanum. The sequence goes on from SKCR01042426.1 coordinate 16,879, forward strand.
ACTCCCCAGAATTCTACGGAGAATTTCTATGAAAGCCAAGCTTTCAACAATTGCTTTATGGGAATTTAACTGTCAGTGCGCTCTCCCACTAACCTCCTTATATACACAAGAATTATCTGTTTTGAGTCAAATCATAAATCATTATGATTATTTCAAAACGACAGTTCCAAGAACCTTATGCTTGCTTCAATCCAAAGATGGATCGAATAACCCGCAAACCTTATTTGTCGGTTATTAAAATCGTCAGGATGTTGTAACACATCCTCCAAAAGGTTTCCTTTTCAGGAAAGCGATTTTGATCTACAACTGACACATTTCATAAATGAAAATATGCAGTTATCAACAAGCATCTTCAAAATGGATTTACCATGGCAACAGGTAAAAGGTTGAACCGTTATTAACACAATGTTGATAACGATACCTTTCCGTCAAAAGCCCAGCTTTGTACGTTGGTATGTTGCCTTCCATGTATGTCTTCCTTGAAGACGTTTAATGTACCAATAGGCACAATGCCTTGTGGTACAACAACTAGCATCCAAAATAGTTGTTATACATGGAATCCATTTCAGACTCATGGTACTTTGCCATAATAGGGAGTCGATACCTCGTATCACTTCCTCAAAACGTAGGGTGGATATACCTTCATAAGATTGACATCTTTATGAGGTTAGATCAGAAACCCATACCCTAGGTTGTTTTCTGACTCTATCCGATCTACGAAGTTCTTGTGTATTTGAAGATTAATGGTACAGATTCATCATAGATGAACTATTTGTGTTCCATTAAGGACTTCGTGCCTTGAACAGTATTACTCCGATTTTCATCGAGTATCACTATCCTCCCACTGACCACTGCATATCGGTATTCTCTCAGGAAAAACCGCATGGTGAGCAACAATCACATTGTTCTCATGTGAGATTTACAAGTACTATACTTAAGGTTTCCTTGAGGATAACCTATATGGCATTTATCCAATTTGGGTCCTTAGTTTGGTATCATCCAAACGTTATGCCTGGCATACCAAATTATCAGGAATGAGAAACCCTGTTTCTTTCCTATTCAATCCTATATGATATCTGTCAAACAGATTTATATGGAACCTTATTCTAAATAAGCTTTGCACTGTTAATACATATCCTATAGAAGGAAACAGTAGCTCAGAGCGACTCGTGATAAACCTTATCATGTCCAACAAAATTCGGTTTTAGTTCGGACACACCGTCTAACTGACGTGTCTCGGGAGGAGTCCTCATCTGAAAGAATACCATACTCTTTCATGTACGTATGAAACTTACTGCTTAAGTATTTTCCATTACGGTCTTACCGTGGCGGAATAATACTATAGCCGATCTATTTTTCTATTTCGTGTCGAAACTCTAAAGTTTCCGATTTGTGTTCTTCAAAAGAAACACATAACCATAACGTGATGCTACATCCGTCAGGTCACGAAATATTCATTGTCACATCTAGTCTAGCTAGATATGGGCCCATTAACTGCACATGAATAGGGCTAACAGATCGGTGGCCTTATACTATTACCAAGTAAATAGTATTTTAGGTACTTTACCTAATAAACTAGATTCGCAGACCTTATTTGAATAGTCAAATCAGTCCTAGTACCCACTCTTCAAAAGTGTGGATATACGAGTCTCGTTTAATTGTGTCCTAGACAACAATGCCACAAATAAGTCTCTATTGATCAAATCAATTTGAGCTATTTATTTGTCATTTTATATGTTTGAGATTTTATTATATCAAAATATAAATTCTGTTATTTACATCTAATGTATTTATCTCAGTATCATCTTATATAATAAAACACTTTAGTGTTCTAGAATATAAAGGTTTATCCGCAAACGGATTAAACACTGATATAGAGATAATGTCTCTAGTCAAACTAGTTACATTATAACAGTTCCTAATTTAAGTACATACCCAAAGTAGTTCCTAAACTTAGGTATCTACGGTCGAAAAAGCGACTTTCGTCCCGTTTCCGATTTGCAGAGAAATCTCGGTTTGAAGTCAGTATCCAGCTCATAGTGGATCTGAACATCAATACATATATTTTATGTACCACACTAAGTATTTAAAATCTAATTTTAATACTAGTAGTGAACATAACTTTGACAAATATTTTAAAGTCAGAGCCTCGCCCTTTCTTTAATTCCTTCGTGTCTGCCATATCCAAATGGTAGTCACTTTGGGATATGTCAATTATCTTTTCAATATTTCACAAACTTTGGCCAAGCCTTGGGTTTCGAATATCGAAACGATGTGCACCTTGTGCATCACGCCCAATTGAACAAACTTTGACTTTTCTCCACTAGATAGTCAATTAATTCTCCAAGAATTATAAATTGTAATTTTAATACCTTTTAAAATCTAAAGATAGATTTATGACAAGTGTATTAAATTAAGCACTAAAGTCATCATCACATAAATCTTCCAAAGATTTTATGCTCTACTTATTTGCTTAATTATGGGCTAGATATAATAAGTTATTTTATCCAATAAAGTAACCTATTATTAATTCCCAATAAAATTAAATCATTAAAACATTTAATCCAAGGATTATATATTTTAAATATTCAACTTTTCAATTCTTTCTTGATTTCAATAGTCCAACTATTTAATCAATTTAATAAGGTACTATTTATTATAATGATTACAATAATCCAATTATTTAATCAACTATAATTTTAATATTGATTACTATAATCTGAGTATAAAAATCAACTATCATTTTAATTCAATTATATTGATTACTATAATCCAATAATAAAATCAACTATATATTGAATGAGTTTGTATATAGTCCAACTATATATATTTTTAAAACAACATAAAATATTAGTCCAACTAATACTTTTGATTAATATGACGAGTAAAATATAGATGAGCGCGTTTAGCGAGTATTCGAATGAATGTTGCAAATTCAATACTTGCCTCCCACTATTTTCATCGAGCCTCTAACCCTCTGTCGAGTACTCGGGAACCGTGTTTCCTAGTGGGCTAGGATCCCGTAAAATATCACACAATCTTGACTTTGGCCAACAAATTGTATGATAATTAACTAGGTAGATCTCGAAGATCAATTGGATCTCATCCAACTCCTAGATCCAGTAGGTGGACATCCAAGTCCCAAACATATATCTTATATATGCCTATACATCGAATGTATACCCTAACCTTTTTCCTCTGAATCAACTAGGCCTTGGCTTTGGCACAACAAACCTAGTGATCCCAGTCAAGCGCGGACCATTGACATGGAAGCTTCGTAATCAATGTCAATGGACAAGAAGTGGTCTTGACTTTGGCCAACAAACCACAACTTGGACACGACACCGATATGGAACAAAGCCTCGTGATTAAAACACATCTTTGACGACAAGGGCTTGACTTTGGCCAACAACCCCTGCCAATCTCGGATCTTGAGCAAGAATCACTCAATGGAAGGAAAATAAACGCTTGATATTAACGAGGGTTTTTCGCGTGCAAATAGGCTACCAATTTAATTATCTTTGTTAAGGTCTCATCATCATACACCCTTAAACATGCATTCTAAATACATAATAAGCGAGTATGAAAATAAATAATAATGATATGCGGATGGATACTTTACACATTGATCCTAGATCAAATCTCTCCCTTTCTCACTCAAGCTAGCACTAGTATTACTTCTACCCGTTACACTACACTTCTAAGAAACCTCATTTACATGGAGGGGAATAGGTGAGAAGAGAATAAAAGTGAATGAAGGTGATAAGGCTGGACACGCAGGTCTAATTTAATAAATCGAATTTATTACAACAATTATAAAATTGCCCACCCATCTAATATCCATCCGATATAGATTATCATTCAACACAACCACGTATTCACCACATAAGCATGCTATCAATCAATCTAATCAAATTAATTAATCTGATAATTAAGTGATCATCCAATGTTCAAACAACGATTTGATTTTGTTCGAGTCAAACTCGTTTTTGCGAATAAGTACTTAAAGTACGAATTCATGAATTAAATTAAACTACATCATTAAATCTAATTTAACATGTATTTAATACTAATTCACTATTCAATTCCAAATTAAATATTACACTTTATTAATAACCTTTTACGATTTAAATTCCAAATTAATCGTAACGCGTCTCAAAGACCGATTAACGTCCAACGTCAATCAATAAAGTCCAATGGGCTTTTAATTGATTTCTTAAGGCGTGGACTTTTGTCAACTCGGGTCAAACCGATAACCAAAGTCCAATCCGGGATTTACCCCATAAGCCCATAAATCAATCTTGGCCCATTAGGCCCAATTGAACTTTAAAGGTTCATTAAGTCGCATTGGGCTTAACGGAAGTGGCTTTGGGCCCAATTGGATCCAATCCATTTGGCCTAAACCCAACTTAATAAAATCAAGCCAATAGGCCCAATTACAACATTAGAAGCCCAATATCAAAAATAGGCCCAAATAATTAAATTCAAAAAATCCAATTTCCCAATTTAATTACCAAGTGTATTATATGATTAATCAACTAAATCAACATTTCAAAACACCATATTAGTCCAATAATCATGCTCATTATCATTATCATATGTCCAACACATAAATGAAAAAATCAAACCCATTACATGCTTAAAGGTCTCGGCCAAGGGAGGGATTTCACATCCGATTTGGTTTCAATCCAATCAAACCCACAATCGACATTAAATCAAACATCCTAAATGATTCAACAACACATCCAATGTTCATAAAATCAAAAATCCAAGACTTTATAGGCAATGTAGATTCGGCCAACATAAGGAATTAGGGATTTTTATCCCATTCAAAATAAATCCAATTCAATCTCAAATCAACATCATCCTACATCATTATAACTCATCCAATGAATTAAAATGAAAAAATCCAAGATTCCAAATATCCATCACATTCGGCCAAGGTCAAATATTTGGGGAAAATAATTCCAAATCATTTTTCAACAAATTGGTCCAACCAAAATGAAATTAACATGTTAAAGCATACTTAAATAATCAATTTATTCAAATCATGCTCAACAAACATTTACCCAATTTTAAGCCCTACAATTTTCATGCTTGAACCTAGGCTCTTGATGCCATTCTTGGTTATTATCTAGGTCCCAAGATCAAACAAGACATGAAAACAATGTGTGAACACATCACGGAGGTAGCGGAATACTCACATCGATCGGTTGAGTCGATTTGGAGACGAATGAAGCCCAAAAATGCTCACTGTTTATGCGTGAACTGCAGCAGTCCACTGCCCACTGTCTTCTATTTTTGAGCTGTGTGAAACGGAGCTCCAAGCCTCGTCTAATGGATCCCGGCTCATGGGCGAACCTCCCTACCACCTTCGCAAGACTTGTAAGTGTGCTAGCACTTGATTTCTCACCATGAAAAACCACTCTTTCTCCCCTATTTGTCACGCTAAACTGGTTCAAACCAGTGAAGAAACTCACTGTTGTTTGGCGTGAGGAGAAGAGAAATTGAGAGAGATGAAAGTGTGTGTAATGGTTGGTAAAGCTTTTCCAAAAAGCCTTATATATTTTCCAGAAAAAATAAAAACCAATTACTTAATTGATTTAAATAAACCAAAAGCAATGATTTCCCTCCAAACATTATTACACCAATTACATCAACTATTCACATGTCACTTTAATAAACTGATGTGATGCAAGTCAATCCATCAATCAATCAATCAATCACTGAAAGTGACTTTTGATTTGACGCTTGATGTGACGATTGATTTGACGCTTGATGCGACTTGCGATGCCGCACTCGTATTCGAAATACGAATGCGCTCGCAATCACACTTGGGCTCGGGTTCGCTAATTCTAAATTAACGATTTTTCCGTCGCGTCGTAATTAAATGATTACGCCTAGCAAATTCACTATTCACGTCGCTAACGAATTAATTCTAAATTAATTTGTTCGCCCGAATTAAAATCTAATTTTAATTCCGCGTCGAAATCTACTTTCATTTAATATATCGAATATATTAATTTACCGATTAATTCCAAATTAATCGTTATCTCTCTCTAGACGATTTTATCCTAGATAAAATATCTCCGTAATTAATCCTAGATTAATTTTCTCTCTCTTCTATATAATCCCAGATTATTCAAGAGTGCGAGTTGTGCGTCATCGGTGGATTATCGGGAAGCGACCCATGAGATCCCCGGATAAGTTGGCAGTAAATACGGTCGTCGGTGTATCCGAATCACGTACGTACCAAGTACTACGTTCTACTGATTTACGAGACAAGGTCGACTCCTAGCAAAGCACCAAGTCTACCCAATTCTCCGGACATATCCATTTAAGAATATTAAGATCTGTATCAAGCGTAGTATACGATTGTATTGGTGTATCGGCCCAGTATCGGATAGTCACGTGCTAGGGCTGGGGCTGGATAAGTGTCTACCCCGTCCGAAGCACATATCGGATGTCTGGTAACATAGTCTCTATAATCGGATATTCATGACTGGTCATAATATCCCGATTGGTTGCGCAACACTCAAGAGCACTAGTACCGTATCCTGCGTGACATCATCTCCACTATGACTGAAGTGATACTTCTGTCTCGACATCACACCCAATACACTACGACTCTCTGATAAACCCAGAAGTGGTGTACGCAGAACCGGTTAAAGCCTTGTACCACCAAGACCAAAGTCTACCGATTATCGCAAGTATTAGCGATGCAAGTCTCAGGTTAAGATTATACACACCTACCTTGATTTCGGCCTCCCATAGACACATAGTCATAATACCAATGGGATTCCGAAGGGTCTATCCAGAGCGAAGCTGTTTCCCGTACCATCGGTGAAAAACGACCTCCTATCGCACTTGCATAAGTATCTAATACTTATATATATGAGAACTATGATGTCGTGCCCTCACAACGCACACAAGTGCAATACTAGCCTATTCCGCATTATCGATGTCCAGTCTCGATAATACTCCGGCTAGGGATATTTAATGATTAATCCTTCGGGGACTGATACTGTCTCATATCATTCTCAATCCAGGAACTAATCATAGGGACCTCTCTTCATTTATATATCTATGGTGATCTAATCACAAATGATGAGAGTGTAATTTCCTTGTCACATAGTTAATTTGCTACAACAACACAATGATCTGTGCAAATAGTGACGCTATGGGTCATTTTAAAATATATGTATTGATGTTCAGAATCTGTATATGTATTGATGTTCAGAATCTGTTATGAACAGGATACTGACTTCAATTGAGATAAATCTGCGAATTGGAAACGGGACGAAAGTCGCTGTTTTAACCGTAGATACCTAAGTTTAGGAACTAACCTTAGGGTATGTACCTAAATTTGGAAACTGTTATAATGTAACTAGTTTGACTAGAAACATTATCTATGTATCAGTGTATAATCCGTTACGGATTTACCTTTATATTCTATAACACTAAAGTGTTTTATTATATAAAGATGATATTGAGATAAACACATTAGATGTGAATAACAGCGTTTATATTTTGAATATAAATAAATCTCAAATATATAACGTGACAAACAAATAGCTCAAACTGATTTGATCAGAAGAAACTCAGTTGTGGCATTGTTGTCTGGGACACAATCAAACAAGACTCGTATATCCACACTTTTGAAGAGTGGGTACTAGGACTGATTTGATTCCATTCAAATAAAGTCTACGAATCTAGTTTATTGGGCAAAGTGCCTAAAACACCTTTACTTGGTAAAAGTGCAAATGCCACCTATCGGTTAGCCCTAGTTCATAGTGAAGCAAGTGGGCCCATGTCTAGCTAGGCTAGAGATGGATATGAATATTTCGTGACCTATACGGATGTGGCATCGCGTTATGGTTATGTGTCTCTTTTGAAACACAAATCAGAAACTTTTAAGTTTCGACACGAAAATAGACAAACAGATCGGCTACAGTATTATACCGTCACGGTAAGACCGTAATGGAAAATACTTAAGCAATAAGTTTCTAATATACTTGAAAGAGTATAGTATTCTTTCAAATGAGGACTCCTCCTGGAACACGTCATTCTGACGGTGTGTCCGAACCGAGAAATCGAATTTTGTTGGACATGATAAGGTTAATCATGAGTCGCTCTGAGCTACCATTTCCTTCAACGGATAAGCATTTAACAGTGCAATAACTTATTTTGAATAAGGTTCCATAAAAATCTGTTTGACAGATTTCATATTAGATATGAATAGGAAAGAAACTGGGTTTTCTCATTCCTATATATTTGGGTATGCTAGGCATACGTTTGGATGATACCAAACTAAAACCCAAATTGGATAAGTGCCAATTGTAGGTTATCCTAGGGATACCAAAGTATAGTACTTATACAACTCACTAGAGAACAATGTAATTGTTGCTCGCCATGCGGTTTTCCTAAGAGGAATACCTATATGCAGTGGTAAGTGGGAGGATAGTAAAACTCGATGAAAAATCGGAGTAATACTATTCCAGGCACAGATCCTTAATGGAACACATAAATAGTTCATCAAGGATGAAAATATACTGATAATCTTCGAATACACAAGAACCGCGTATGTCAGAGAGAGTCAGAAGACAACCTGGGGTATGGGTTTCTGATCTCACCTCGTAAAGATGTCAATCTTTTGAAGTATACCAACTGACTACGTATGAGGAAGTGATACAAGGTATCGACTCCCTATTATGACAAAGTGTCATAACATCCGAAATGGATTCATGTATATCAACTATGTTTGGACACTAGTTGATGTACCGCAAAGCCTTGTGCCTACTGGTACTTTATAAGTCTTCAAGGAAGACATACATGGATGACAACATACCAACGTTCTAAGCTACGCTTTTAGCGGAAAGGTATCGTTATCAACATTGTGTTGATTACGATTCAACCTTTTAACTGTTGCCATGATTAAAATCCATTTGGATAATGCTTGCTAATGCTGCATGTTTCATTTATGAAATATGTCAGCTTAACGGGAAAATCGGTTTCCTGAAAAGGAAACCTTTTGGAGGATGTTTATAACATCCTGGCGGTTTTGTCGTACCAAAACTAGCAAACAAGGTTTGCAGGTTATTCGATCCATGTTTGGATTGAAGCAAGCATTAGATTCTTGGAATTATCGTTTTTATGTAATCATAATAGTTTATGATTTAATTCAAAACGAAATGATTCTTGTGTATATAAGAGGATTAGTGGGAGCGCACTGACAGTGGCTGTCCTATAAATAATGATAATATGTCATTTCATGGAAATGATATTCCCATAAAACAAATTGGTGAAAGCTTGGCTTTCATAAATACTCTCCGAGAAATCGTACATTGAAAAATGTACGCGACCTGGTGTCTCATATGCTTTGAGCATATGGATTCACAAACGGGACAATCCAAGTGATAGTCACTGGATTGATGTTAAGAACATCTGTTAGTATCTTAGAGAACTAAGGATGCTGTCTTAAACTATGGAGATGGAGAACTTGAAGTGACTGGGATCACTACTGCAAGTTTCCTAAACCGATAAAACGACTACAAGTCACAAACGGTACTATACAGTTTGAATAACGGAACAGTGAGCTGGAAATCTTCCAAGCAAGATACTGTTACCGAATAAACAACAAATGCGGGTATTGCTGCAGCTGAGGCGGCAATAGAAGCCATTTGGGTCAATAATAATTCTAATTAGATTAGATATAATTCTGTTAGCAACTGAGCTAGGCTACATCACAGGCTAAAGAATTAATGGTCTCATCAACGATCCAGATACATACTTCGACTATTCATCTGATTCGTTCAGATCATACATCGTGGCGATGTGATGATCATATAAATCGCATCAGACGATAATCATGCAAATCCGCTGACGAAAGCCATTTCTCAGTAATTTGAGTCAACCGTACATAGTTCGGGTGTTAGACACTCGAGTGACTGGCTATAGGCCAAGTGGGAGATTGTTGGACAATTATGACCCATAGCGTCACTTTTTGTACAGATCATGGTGTTGTTGTACAAATTAACTATGTGACAAAGGAGATTGCTCTCTTATCATTTGTGATTAGATCACCAAGATATATAAATGATAGGAGGTCCCTATGATTTTTTCCTGGATTGAAGAATGATATGAGACAATATCAGTCCACGAAGGATAAATCATTAAATATCCCTAGTCAGAGTATTATCGAGATTGGACATCGATAAATACGTAAAAGACTAGTATTACACGTGTGCGCGTTGTGAGGGCAAAAACGGCATAGTTCTCATATATTTGGGTATAGGATACTCATGCAAGTGTAATAGGAGGTGTGTGTTACCGATGGTACGGGAAACAGCTTCGCTCTGGATAGACCCCTTCGGAGTTCCATTGGTAGTATAATTATGTGTCTATGGAAGTCCGAAATCAGGGTAGGTGTATTTGGTCTTAACCTGAGACTTGCACTGCTAATACTTGCGATAATCATTATGCTTTGGTTTTGGTCGTCCAGGGCTTTAACCGGTTCTGTGTACGCCTCTTCTGGGTATATTGAGAATCGTAGTGTATTGGGTGTGATGTCAAGATGGAAGTATCACTTCAGTTATAGTGGAGATGATGATCACGTAGGATACGGAACTTGTTCTCTTGAATGATGCAGCTATCGAGATATTATGACTAGGTCATGTATATCCGATTATAGAGACTAGTTACCAGACATCTGATATGTGCTTCGTACGGGGCAGACACAATTCTATCCCTAGGCCTAGCACGTGAACATCTGATAGTGGATCGACATACACAATACTATGTATACTATGCCTGATATAGATCGCTTATTCATGTAAGCATGTTTCTGGAGAATTGGGTAGGCATGGTGCTTTGCTAGAAGCCAACCTTGTCTTGTAAATCGGTAAAACGTAGTACTTGGTACTTACGTGTTCAGATAGTCCGAAGACTGTATTTACTGCCAACATATCCGGGGATCTCATGGGTCGCTTCCCGAAGATTCACCGATGATGTATGACTCGCACTTTATTAATCTGGGATTAATTAGATGAGAGAGAAAATTAATCTGGGATTAATTGCGGAGATATTTTATCTGGGATAAAATATCATTAAAATAGAGAAAATGATTAATTTGGAATTAATCGATTAAAATAATATATTCGATATATTATACGAAATTAGATTTCGATGCGGAATTAAGAATAGATTTTAATTCGGGCGAAAGAGTTAATTTAGAATTAATTCGTTAGCGATGTGAATAGTGATTTCGCTAGGCATAATCATTTAATTACGTCGCAACGGAAAATTCATTAATTTGGAATTAGCGAACCCGAGCCCGGGATTATTTGCGAGCGCATTCGCATTTCGAATTCGAGTGCGGCAAGCAAGTCAAATCAAGCGTCAAATTGCTAGTCGCATCAAGCGTCGAATCATTAGTTACTTTGAGTGATGTGACAACTTGTCACTTGATTTGATTGATTGATGTGATTGATGTGGGTTGTTGGATGCAATTAATTGCCAAATTTTGGCTCCAAAACCTTGTTGACTTTTTGAAAGTGGTATATGGTATTTGTTTAATTGTTTTTGGAAAACAATTAATCATATTACACATTTCTTTCTCTCTCTCTTTTTCCCTCATCTTTCTCTCTCGGTCTTGGACCGATTCTTGTTCTTCTTTTTTTGGTTGATCACCGTGAAACACAAGGAAGAAAAGAGGTGATTTTGTTGCAAAATCAAAGTGCTAGCACACTCTAGGAGACATACCAAGGTGATAGGGCAGAGTAATTTCGTGAGCTTGGAATCCATTTTGGAAGCTTGGAGCTTGAAGACATCAATGGAGGACCTTGGCCGAAAATGGAGGAGCAAAACATTGAGTTTAACGTGAGCCTTGGAGCTTCTCAAATGGCATAAAAAGTTTTATTCTTCGTAGCATCCAATCCGTTCATTGTGAGTATGATTCTGCCATCCTCATTTACGTATTCACATGTGTTTTTTGCTTATAAATGATCCTTGGGACTTAATAGAAACCCAAAACTATCTTGATACACACATGATATCCTGAGGATCGGTCCACACCCAACGAATAGGCAGAGGTCTGATCTAAATAGATCGGTGACGTGACTGCCATCTAAGTGTGGAAGATGTCTCATACATCCACAGTGGTATCTCAAGTCGAAAGACCACTATGCTACTCAACCCGAGAAGATTCTTATTGACGTTGGTGTACCATCCATTAAGAATCTTTGGTGAATCGTTCAGTGTTTATCTATTATAAATACCTACACGTCTATACGAGTCTCCCTAGACTCATGGTTCATTGGGATAAATCATCAGACCAAGTCTCGATATACGACATGTACTGGTCTCAACGGATTTGACTAACCGACCTGTGTTAGTGAATCTTGACCAGGAACTATATTTGATAATATACATTTAACAGTGACATTTCCCAATGTCAATTACAAACTACCTTTGTAACTGTGTACTGCATTATATATTATCGGGCCTTTGTCTAATATATACATATCACTAAACCACATTAGTTTCAATCTAATAGTAATTCGATCAAATACGTATATAAAAAACAAGAGGTGTAACCACTAAGTAAGTAATATTATGGAAAAAAAAAATGTTCGTATTCATAAATCTGACATAAATACTGTCTGGATTGGCGCTCTGAGCACCAACCCCAACAAAAGGAATCATCATTTACGAAGAATGAATACTATATAAAGAGACACATTAACTATCAAACAGTTATACTAATTGTCAAACAGTTACATTAACTGTCATACAAATAGTCTTGTTGTGTCCTATATTAGATCATATCTAATGCACGACTAATGAGAGTATCTCAAAAGTCTCTTAGTTTTATATCATATATGAAATTTTATATCAAATATAACAGAGACTACTCCCACTTCTTTCATGGAGAGAAAAGAAGACTTCGGTAAATCTTTTACCTCATAAACATCTCATTATTACATTAATAATGATAATGTCGTTAGAATATATAACACTAGAAAGAAATATATACGCTTCCACTTACCCTACTAACATATATGTATTTTCTATGTTTTGATAAAATCAGACAATCTGACTGTTATCAAAATTAGAAAACAAAGATTTCCGGAAAGCTTATCTGAGTCTACAATAGGCTTTATAAGCTAGTATATCAAATTATGATCTTAGCAGAATACAAACTCCAGGGCCATTCTAGAATGAACTCTTCAAACAAAGAAATCACAATGGATCTCTTATTCGAAGAAACCATTCATGAATGCCATTTTAAATTATTTAGCTAAAATATATAGTTTAATATCAACATTAACCAACAGATCTTTAATTGTTCAATTAGTGCAACTAGAGACAAGTTTCCTCAGAATCTACAATAGATTGCTGAGTATAACGTTTCTCACTGTCATACTATAAAGGTCAAACCTTAATAAGCTCACTTTGCTTTTACTGCGCAAATAATTTACACATTTTATGAACGATTCATAACAAAATATTAATCAAGTTCAAAAATTGTTCGTAGTAAGCTACGAACAATCTTAGATCTATGGTTTAATGCTAACTTCCGAAACCGATATCAAATATCGCTCCCACTATAAGTTATAGGATAATTTTCTTCGATAAGAAAACCGCAAAACCATTAAGTATCAAATACTTTGTAAATGATTATGACATCCTATTGGACTTATATGGAAGCTGTCTAAGGGTTTTTCATCTTATTAATTACTTAGTTCCATAGGTAGTTTATCACTCTCACAATTAACTTCAATAAGTCAAATCTTTTCTACAATCATTAACATCTAATGTTATACACCAAGTAATAAAATAATTTTATTACCCGGGATCGTAGAAAAGATATTCTACCAAATAGAATACAATATTCTATTAAATAGAATAAATGATAAACTTTTGCATATACCTTCGAGGTGCAAGTACTTTTCAATTATATAACTATTATATAAAAAAAGATTCAAATCTCAAACTTTTCAAGATTCGATTTTCTACTTATACATATCATATACGTAGCTGTAGAAACTAATGGAACCTTAATTAAAAGGACGAATTAGTGTTACTGGAGCATATTCCCAAGAGTATTGAAACTAATTCGGTAACACTCAATATCAAACGAATCAAATCATATAAGATTTTATTTCTCCCACTGACCAATTCCATCACAATGAAATCGTAGAAGAGTAATATTGAGTAAGAATCACATTGATTTAATAACCTTAGAACTAATTGCCATAAATTCATATGTTTGATCATATCACACATCTTTGAACAATTCAAAAACTCACGATGAATTTTAATGATATAGTTTTCAAAACTTCTAATCGAATATCTTTGAACCAGTCAAAATATTCTATTTGTGTTTCATCATAAACATATTAAAAGTTCTCGAACCATTCAAGACGTTCAATATGTGTTCTTTTAGAAACACGTAACTAAGTCATGACAACTCATTAACTAAGTTATGAAGTAAAGAAAACTATCCAAGACAATTTCTAATTCATGAAACTACATACATCTAATGTATTAGTTTAATAAATCTGTGGTCCAATGACGATCATTGGTTAAATGAGATTTAATCACTTCCTGAATACAGTATTCATTAAATGGATAAGGATATGTGGTGTGATCTCGCATCAGACTATGCTTTACCATACAGAATAAGCATATAATGCTTATGTGATAAAATCTCATAAAGCATTGTTCTAAGTTACTTAGTTAACCAGATATTTTTCTTAATGTTTATCACTACATCAATGACACTACTAGTCGTTTTAAAATATGTAATAACTGTTTATAAAGAACAAGTAACTATCCAGTAGTCACAAGTTCTGATATCAAATATCAAAACAATCATTAAATAATATTTTAAATAACTTGACCGGAGATCCGATATCCAATACCTATAGTTGTCGTATTGTGAAAATCAATATTTCCTATACACAACTATACGCATCTCTTTTCTTTAACTTTATAATTTGTCTTCAACTATTCACAACAATTACAAATAATTGATTAGCAAACCGTGTCAGACACATTACCTCTAAAGGTCATTAAAGCCAAGAAACGTCATTATCAGGTAAACAAATACCTAATGGGGTTTTCTTAATGTCAATCAAGAATCTCGAGACATTAACTAATTCACGTCAATTCTTACTACATAAGAAACTATTCCTTTTAGAGAATTATATCCTAAAACGGATATCTATTTAGATTACCTACTATGACTTAGTAACTAAGTCACTAACCATCTTGATTTTTCAAGAAAATTGGAACAACAGTTCTCGATGGTTTTAACTAATCTAACAATATCCAAGCCTACTCTAAATCTAGAACCTATTCTAGAAATCTGAAACCATAAGGAAAGTCAGAAAACATATACAAATAATATGCATACAGTGGATTAGAAGTTTTAATTATATCAACACAATAGAATAAAGGAAACATAAGCAGTAATTTTCATAATATTACACACTGTCTTAGTTATGAAATTTTTAACCAAGCAATGCCTCCCACTATTTTACGTAATACCGTAATCCCCAACGAAAAATGAGAATTCAATGATTAAATTGAATTCCATAGTGAGAGGTGGATCCCATGAATATATTTTGACTCACAGCTTTGGCACGTTCTCGCCTACGTATATTCATTAGGTAGACAATTAATTGTCAATCACTCACTAGTGACTCCTAGGTTCCGGTCCTGGTCGTTTCTCATTGTGACAACTTTGGCACGTTCACAATGAGGCATACCAAGGTTAAACTTGTCAATGATAAATTCAAAATACTTCTGTAGTCCTGACAGCTTTTGCAAGTTCAGGATTTCCGCTTTCGATTGAATTTATCTAGTATCACATAAACATCTGGTATGGATAAATTTCTATCAACTACACCCTCACTGCTTAGGAACTTTCTCAGATGCAGCCATAGAACAGATATTCAAAAATTATATTGACAAGACGGACCAATAAATATGCATCCAATACATATTACTTTAAAACCGTATTAATTAGGATTTCCGCAAAGATGTTACGTATTTAATTTAATCAAACTAAATAAATACAAGCATGCATAAATAAGGAAATATTAAATATTGAATTTAAAGGCATATTCATATCATGTGTTGAGGTTCAGACCTGCTCTGATACCATTTTTGTTGGGTTTTGGGAAAAATACCCGGGTTACGCAGCGGAATGCGGGAAAATCAAATTTTCTCATTTCTTTAATTTTTCTTGGTAATTAAAATAAACTTATTTATTTTAATCACTCAATACTCAAAAACAGAAATTTTTAACCCATAAATCATAATTTCAGTAAATTACCATATGACCCCAAAACTTTCTATTTTAATCATTTTAGTCCTAAGTTGTTCAAAACAAGCTTAGGTGATTTCCAATCACAACCAAAATGATTTTTATATCAAATATACATTAAAAACAGAAATCTGAAAAATTTCCAGATTTTTCAGTAATTACGGAAATGCCCCTAAACTTTACATTTTTGGTCATTTTAGTCCTAATTGTCAAATACATAATTAGGTGATTCCAAATTACTACCAAAATGATTTATACATGTCTTATACATGAAAATAGAAATTATAATTCAAGAAAATAATTTTCCCTAAATTACCGAGAGGTCCCTCAAGTTTCTAAGAATTGCACTTTAGTCCAAATTGGTTCAAAACCATTCAAGATCAAGTCCAATCAACACCAAAATTAATATGCATCATATATACATCATTAATTAACATATATATGAAAATCCCCAAATTTGGAGAGGGTTACAAACCCTAATTTCTCAAAATTTTCCAAATGGCCAATTAATACCAAATTAATAAAATTCAACACTTTAATTCAATCTTTACTACACCAAACAAGTCTCACCATCATGAAACAACTCAAGAAAAATTCTAGGTCATTTATTGTGGCTAAGTAACTCTAGAATCGTAACAACACCATCAAATGGCAAAAAAAGTGCTTAAGAACTAATTTCAAGCAATCTTTTAACATACATGCTTTCATCTTTATATCAAGTTCCCAACCAACAAAATACAAACACAAAGGAGTAGAGAAATATCTAAGCTACACATATTGAAGCCTAGAGTGATAGAAATATTTTTCATGAAGAAGAAAGTAAAGAAAAACTTACAAAAATGCCAAGATTCCAAGCTTTTCTTTGTTTTTCTCTCTAACTCACTTTGTATTTGATTTTAGGGTTCTTGTGTTATGAAACAAAAAATGAAAACAAGCCTTTTATATTTTCCAACAAGTGGCCGAAACTTCTAGGAAAATAATAAGCATTTTTTCAATTTTTTATTTCATTAAGTAATCGAAAAAATGATTTAATGGAAAAACTTCTGATATTTATCCATTAACATTTAATATATATCACAACTTGTACCAATTAAATCAAGCCAATTTATCCAATAAAAAGTGGCCATTTAATCCAACTAAAACATGCCATTTGTTAACTTTAATAAAGTAAATAATATTTATTATTTAATTAATTTAATTATTCAACATTTGAATAATCATAATTAAATACAAATATCTCAAATATATGTATTATATTTACATTAAATAATCAAAATACATATATTAATAATAAATGTCAAATATCACAATTCGACATTTAACAAATGGCTGAAAGATCCCAAACGCATGTATTATTGTTTAACTGTGAAATGACTTATAAATAATCAGTATAATTTATAAAAGTTGTCATAGTGCTCTACGAGTATATTTCATTAGTGAGACTCTTTAGGTTCAGGCATATCCATCACGAAATCCAATTTCGTGTCCATAATCTACCCACCGGTAAATTATGACGAACACGGATAAACTCCCTGAACCATATAGGTCGAGGTCATCGTATACGTATAATCCCTCTGTCACAAGTATCCGGATTATCCCAGAGATATAGATAAAAATGTCATATCTCTATAGTTATAATCTCGTCGACAATTCTATTAGGAATCTCTTAATAACACTTAGAACTTACTTCTACAATTTACCATGGGCCCATGGATTTAACAGATTGCTAATTGCATATTGAATACCTATGCTCTGTACACAGAACTGACGGATCCTATCTTGATACGCACAGGATATCCCGAGGATCAATCCACACCCAACGAACAGGCGAATGTCTGTTCTAAATAGATCGGTGACGTAACTGCCATCAAAATGTGAGGGATACCTCATACATCCACAATCGTACCTCAAGTCGAAGGATCACTATGCTCACTCAACTCGAGAAGATTCCTATTGACGTTTGTGTACCATCTATAAGGAAATCTTCAATGAGTCGTTTAGTGTTTATCCACTATAAACACATACACGTCTATACGAGTCTCCCCGGACTCATGGTTCATTGGGATAAATCATCGAACCAAGTCTCGATATACGACGTGTACCGGTATCAACGGATTTTACTAACCGACCCATGTTAGTAAATCTTGACCAGGAACTTTATTTGATAATATATTTCTAGTAGTGACACTATCCAATGTCAATTACAAATTACTTTGTAATTGCGCACTACATTATATATTATCGGGTCTTTGTCTAATATATACATATCACTAAATCATATTTAGTTTCAATCTAATCGTAGTTAGATCGAATATGTATATAAAAGCAAGAAGTACTACCATAAATAAGTAATATTATGGAAAAATGAATTGTTCGTATTCATGAATCGGACATAAATACGATCTGGATTGGCACTCCGAGCACCAACCCTAACAGTGGCTTCTTCAGTTTTGGAGATCGGGGGCGTTTTGGGGAGATGAGGGAATTCTGACACTTGCAATTTTTGAAAAATATAGGGTATTTATAAGAAAAAAATTTGAAATTAACATTTAGACCCCGAAAATTACAATCAGGTCCCTTTCATGGGACTTTCTCAGAAATTCATATTTTTGAAGCCCTTGTGATGCAAATTTTGAAAAGTATTTAACATGAAAGTTGTTTCTCTCGGAAAAATAAATCTGAAGGTTCATGAATCAGTTCGATTGGAATTCGTTTGTTATTTTTATATCCGAGACAAGATATATTTACTCATATAACGATATAATCAGGAATCGCGTAACATGTTCTCGAAACCACTCATTTTCCAAAACGATGAAGCTTCACTTTAAAACGTTCCAATCTATTTTCCAACACATAAATTTTGATTTTCGAATACCATCATGTTCCAAATCTTTAACTTTAATTTGGAAATCTTTTAGAAATTCTCCGAAAAATTCGGGATATTACACTAATCTTCTAAAACGTCTCCCATGACACTTGCGAGGGTGACTGCCGCTTGGGTGATCCACGTCTCGAGCATGACTTCCATGGCTATAGTGATTGACCAATCTAGAAGCCAACCTATAAAACTAGCAAACTGGTTTGGTGTGAGTTTTAAAAACTCAATTAGTAATCATTCTAGTATTATAACAAACAAGTCAAATATAAACTTTAAACAAACAAATCAAATATATCAGTAGTTTATCAAAATTACTAAATTGTTACAAGTTCAGATTTTATTAACTTGTTATTATCCTTTATACTTAACCCGTGTCAAACTTTCATATTTACATATCTACATATGCGCTAATCTACTAGCTAACATCCAAAACATACAAAGCAAAACATGAATACCATAGAGTACATCGTTTAATATCAAATATACTTAAATAACATGAAACATGAAGTCATAAATATATATTTTTATCACAATTATCCATCTTTAAAATATCATTAAATCGGCAACTCAAACAAATTGTCTTCTATTCGGAGGAAACTATCTTCAATACCAAAATAAACTTACTTTAACTCTTGACAAATTTTCTTCAATACCAAAAACCTTATGATAACTTAATATTCGCATATCTTTCATAATATACGTATATACAATACAAACTTAGCACATACATTTTATAGCATCTTTTGGTCAACACGGTTTATATGTCATTCTTTTATTCCATGCACACATACATCATCCATACATATCACATGATCTATCATACATACACATATACTCAAGCATACACAACAGTCAAGACATCAAGGAACACACAATCAAGACAACACATACATATGAGCTGGCTCAGACATACAATGCTCCTACGTGACTCATTACCTATTTTAAAATAGGATGAGATGAATATCTTCCGAACAGATTTCCTAACCAGCTCGGCTACTACACCACGAAATCATTAACCAATTAAACATACACACATGCATACATATCACGTGTCACAAACTCATTACACAATTCCTCATACATAAGCATATACATGACAAACATTGCTTAATCATTCAGAATCGTCATATACATACGTTTATATATATATATATATATATATATATATATATATATATATATATATATATGTATAACATATGAATATACTTATTACTTCGAAATCCATTACCATGACCTTTACATCTTCACATTCTTTACTTATCAATCAATATTCACCATTAATATACGTATCCAATCAATCACGAACTTCCATCACTCGGAAAAAATTTCGCCTATAACAAACTTATCCCAATGACGCATATCTAAACGTACTATTATAAATTCTGAAGTCATAACTTATTTCCTTTACCGATCCTTATACACATCATTCTACGCAAAAACCCACTTTTATCGGAAACTTACATATTCTATCGGATCGATCAAACCTGTTTCGTTTTCACTCAGATTCCACCAATTGCACATATTCAATATACTAATACTCAATCAATTAAATTTATATCATTACACTGAGATTTAGCGAAAAACTTGAAATTAGTGACTTTTTACCGGGAGGTCTTACCGAGATTTCGAGGGCTTATACAGACTTTAAACGATCCCACGAATGCGCTGGAATCGACGGAATTTCGATCGGATTTTTTCTTCACCGTGGGTCACTATTCATCTGAATATTCCTCCCTTATTTCTCGTGCAACTGAGCACGGATCGGAAAAATCATCATTGCCATCTTGTAGTACTCTCTGAGAGCTTCGATTTGGCGGGTGGCTCGGGCCGTGAAACGAAGCGATGAGCCGGGATCATAAAATCCAACTCACGTCTTTCTCTCCTTTTTTCTCGCCGCTTCGACCGCCAAAAGGGAAATTGTCAGCCACCACGTTGCCGAACTGGTTAAGACGAAGCCGGTGGTGCCGGCGCGCAACGCCGTGGGTGGCTGGCCGGCCATGCGCCATCCACCACTTCTTTCTCTCTCTTCTCCCTCTTCTCTTCTCTCTTTCTTCTTTTTTTTTTTCAATTCTGTAATGATGAACAATGACATTTATAGTGCAATTCGTCCAAAAATTACAAAATTGCCCCCACTTAGAAGGATATTTTTGGAAATCGGCTATTTTGAAGCTCTTCTGATGTGATTTTTGAAAAGTGTTCAACACAAAAGTTGTTCGTCTCGGAAAAACGAGTCCAATTGTTCAAGAATCATCTCAATTGAATTTTTTTTCTATTTTTATAACCGAGACAAGAAACTTTTACGCGTATAACGATAAAATCAGAAATCGCATAATCAGATTTCAAAACCACACATTTTCCAACGCGACAAATCTTCACTTTTAAATATTCTGATCTATCTCTAACATATAAATTCTGATTTTCGATTACCATCCCGTTTCAAATTCTTAACTTTAATTCGAAATATTCCTGCATTGTTCCGAAAAACTCGGGATATTACAATTATAGACGACAATAAAAAGATTGTCACTTCCCGAAAAATCTAGATATGTGTTCGGTAGGAGACGACCTAGCCCTCACCAAAAAAATGACCTAAACTAACTGACTTACTGACTGACTACAAAACTGTAAACGGACATAACTTTTATATATATATATATATATATACACAAAACTGCATACATATCTTAATCTAGAGATTCTAATTGTGTCATCAAATAACTGATTTAGAAGATTCTAGTAAAATTTGTTTTTATTGTAAAATTTGATATATTATAATTAAAAAAAGGGCAAAGAAGAAGAAGAAGAAGAAGGGACTTGAAATACAAACAAAGCTCACAATCATACGCATTGCATGATTTTGTCTATGACCAAATAAATACCTAATTGACCATGCATTGGCATGCCAATAGCAATGCCATGCCAGCTAGGGTTTGAAGACTTTGACTTCAAAGTGAAACACCTATTTTTGTACATATCTATAGACATCATACATAATTTATTTATATTTTATGAAAGGGATAGATCAATGGACAGAGTGTGATCAATGTCATATCAAATAATTGCACTTGAAGGAAATGATATTTGGGGTGGAGCCCATTGGGCCAACCCATGATGGGCCCACCGGAGGAGGTGGGTAATCATATAAAATTATCAAAAGTGGCCGCACCTCCACTATTTTCTGTCCAATATTTTGAGTGTGTTTCCTTCTCCTTTTTGACACGGGGAGCAAAGTGATTAAGTTTTCCCAAGCCAATAAAGCAACAAATTAAAAGGTTATTTTATCCTTTGGAGTTTGGAATTTAACAACTTTTATTACATATTTTCCACTCGATTTTTCTTATTTTGTGTTAAAGCCTAAAAGTTTTTAATATTTCTTCAACCATTTTTATTGGTATGGAAGAGGACTAAAACTTCAATCTTTTTATTTTTTTTGGAATCGTTGGAAATCCCGCCATCAAACCACCTCTTCCCCGCTTAAGCGGAGCAGGTAAAATTCTCGGCTGTCTCAGGCTCTTACAAGAAACGCATCTCCTGGATTCGAACCCAGAAGCTCAATGTAAAATCCTCAATCCTACACTACCAAACTATACCCCTTGAAAACTAAAACTTCCTCTTCTTTAGCGAAATTAACCGTTTTTTCTTTCATATTTTGAGATCCATT
This sequence comes from Zanthoxylum bungeanum, assembly GCA_019454045.1. Lineage (NCBI taxonomy): Eukaryota > Viridiplantae > Streptophyta > Magnoliopsida > Sapindales > Rutaceae > Zanthoxylum > Zanthoxylum bungeanum. Next base: position 39,754 of record SKCR01042426.1, read on the forward strand.
AGAATTTTCTTAATTTTTATATTGATAAATGAATGAAATGAACTTTAACATAAATTTTGAAGTAAAAACAAAAGTTGATTGTAGGCATAACCAAGACTTTGACTCAACAGGTCATAACTAAATATTATAAACTTAAGGGCCTGTGATAAAAAAAATTACAAAATTATTTCAAAATAGAAAATCTATGAACTAATACTAGGGATACATACACGTGAAAGTAAATAAATTTCAATTTATATCTCATCCTGATTTTGAATTATATTTAACCTATAAGACATAGGAATGATAATTTTTCTCATCTCATCCTCATCTCAATGAGATCTCTTTCCATTCGGGATGAAATTTGATATATATTTTAATATCTCAATTTGAAAAAGGAATGAGAATATATTTTAATGGAACGAGTCAGAACAAAAAAATAAGATTATCCTAATGCTAGGTTTAATAATTCATTAGGATATGCTTTTAAAACCAATTTTGAAAGTAAAAAGGTGCCCTTTAGTGAAAACATATAATTATGCGTATAAAAAACATTTTTTCTTTATCTATTGTGGGAACACCATAAATCTTTAGGCAAACACACTTACATTTATAAAATTCAAAATTTTCACTTAATTTAAATTATCTAAATTCAAGTTAAACTCCATTGATTTTGTTAATTTCTTATACAAAGTTTGTAGATACATGTAATATCCCGAATTTTTTGGAACAATACTAAAAGATTTTCGAATTAAAGTTTGGCTTTGGAATTGGATGATGTTTGAAAATCAGAATTTATGTGTTGGAAAATAGATCGGAATATTTTAAAATGAAGCTTCGTCATGTTAGAAAACGCGTGGTTTTAAGGACCAATTACGCGATTTATATTTATATCATTATACGCATAAAAGTTTATTGTTTCGGCTATAAAAATAGCAAACGAACTCCGATTTAGCTGATTCTTGAACTATCAGACTCATTTTTCCGAGAAGAACAACTTTCTTGTTGAACACTTTATGAAATTTGTATCAGAATGGCTTCCAAAATATGAATTTCTGTGAAAGCCCCATAGTAGGGACTTGAGTGCAATTTCGCAGGGTCCGATTGTAATTTTCGGAAACTTTCCTATAAATACCCTGAAGTTTCCCTTAATTGCCAAAATGACATTACTTTCCAAATCTTCCAACTCGACCCACACCCCCAAAAATTCATTCTTTGAACTACTGGTCACGCCGGCGGCCTGCCGGCCACCGTCGACCAGCGCGACCAGCTAGAGGGTTGCGCCGGCCACCCCTCCACCTTGTGGTGGTCGGCGGAAGCCCCGGATCACCGGCGAACGACAATAGGAGAGAAAAAGACGTACATGAATGGGTTTCGCGATTCCGGCTCTTCGCTTCATTTCACGGCCCGAGCCACTCGCCAAATCGAAGCTCTCGGAGAGTACTACAAGTTGACAATGATGAATTTTCTGTTCCGTGCACGGTTTCACGCGAAATGAGGAAGGAATATTCAATGAATAGTGACCCCACAAATGAACAATAGCTTCAATCGAAATTCCGTTGATTCCAGCGCGTTCGTGGGATCATTTGGAGACTGAATATGCCCTCGAAATCTCGGTAAGACCTCCCGGTAAAAACTTGTAAATTTCAAGTTTATCGTTAAAAGTTCGGATGTATCCAATAGCTTTGTAAAGTAGCGTAATGATATGAATTGAATTATTTGAGCATGAGTATATTGACTATGTACATTTGGTAGAATCCGGATGAAAACAGAATAAATAGGATCGACCCAATAGAAATTGTAAGTTTCCAGTAAATGTGGGTTCTTGCATATAATGATATGTTTTGATTTTATTGATAGTTATGAGTTATATATGGTATTACGAAAATGTTTGGATAAATTTGGGTAGGCTCGGAGGGTTCGGGCTCTTCCGTAGCGTTTGCGGAAACTATTTCGGAAGATTTTCCAAAAATACGTAAACCGATAATTCAAGTTAACTAGTGATATGGATTAGTTAGTAATGATATTTTAGGATTATTGAAACTGAAAATATTAAAATCGGACTTGATTTGGTTATCTCGGAAAGATCCAGAAGTTGTCGTAGTAAAGTCAAGAATTCTGTAAAGTTACGATTCTGACGACTTTTCGCCATTTATTTTGGCAGACTTGACTAGGACCTGGAGTGCTCGCAAAGTCAGGTAAGTAACCCATGCGATGAGAGCTTGAATTGTTGATTTGTGTTTAATTGTATATAGAGGTTATTGAATTGTTTATGATAAAACGAAGATAGTTAAGAGGTAATTTGATAACGGAGTTCAAGACTATGATTAGTTAGGTGAATCGACCATCGCAGGTATGGATTTTGTTATTGCTGTGATATGAAGTGAAACATTTAATGAGCTCAATGTTTATGTGCATGTGTTATGTAAGTAAGTGTGTGAACCTGTAATGACATATATATGTATAAGAATATGTATAAGTATATGAACGCGTATTTGTATATGTATGAGATGATAGGATATGTATGATTTGGGTATAAAAGATTGGTAAAGGGAATAAGTCAAAACTTCAGAATTTGTATTAGCATATGTATGTGCGCGTTTTTGTGGATAAGTTTGTTATTGGCTCGAACATGCGATTGACGGTATAAATGTCGGATTGGATAATTATGATAAGAAATGGGTATAAGTTAAGTTATTCATGAATAAAAAGTATAATTGATAAGTTTTTGTATCAGAGGTTACTATATAAAAAATCTGAAATTAAGGGTGTTTGAGCGGTAATGAAAAATAGTATTTTTTATTATCTTCGTTATGGACATTTGTATCTGTAACATACGGATATCCTATAAGTTGAGGAACAAAAAAGAAGAATTGCTTGAGGAGAAATTTCTGTCCAATTAACTAATTGGCTGAAGCAATAGCAAATTTCTTGGGATAATATATGAGGTTTGAGATTCAAATTCCGGCTAAAAAAGTCACATTAAAAATTGTGTTTTTTTTGGTATTTTTTGTATATTAGAGTTTTTTTTTTGCTATTTTTTAACTGGTGTTTGTATTTTATAAAATAAGGATGCCTACACTGGAGAATGGACGATGAGGTGAAAATAGTATGGGTGAATATATAAAATACATAAAAATTGAAGAAGCACTAGTGAGTAGAGTTGGCATAAAATCCTGAGTCCCGATTAAGACTCGGGATCCCATACTGTTCGGCGAGGGATTCAGGATAAATTTTCGTTATGAATGAAAATTTCAATTAGTTTCAAGACGATTTTTCGTCCAAAATAAAAAATTGAGTCTTAATTTCGAATATGAGATTCGAGATCTCAAATCATTTATTATGAGATTCAAGACGATTTTTCGTTCCAATTAAAAAAGAAGAGTCTATTAGTAATTGGTAACTTGCAACTTTGGAAGAGAGAAAAAGTTGTGGGTGTGAAGGAGAAATATAGTAATTTACTGAAAAGGGCGACAAAAAGTAAAAATGTGTCAAAAATGTCCAAAAAACTGCAACTTTTGTTCCCGCATTTTTCTGTTACTTAAATATTCGCTAATGAGTTTTGAGAGTTCTTTTTCCACAAAAGTTGAAAGAACAAACACACCTCCTCCTTTTCCGCCTCTTTTACCTGCTTTTAAACAAGACAAATCGTTACTTCACCTATAAGACAGCGATCTAAATAGTTGCAAATTTTTAATTTCAAATCATTTTTTTTTTAATTATACAGAAATGGATCAAAAAATAAAGCATGACCCACCAGAGGGACAGAGAGGGCCGTAAGCTTTGAACACCAACTGGTTGACAAAAATGGTCGAAGAAATTAATCCTCATCTGGGTCTCTGTCTTTCTCTCCATTTAACCGCACTATCTTCTTCTACACTCTCTCTCTCTCAACACTGTTTTTCTTTTTCTTTTTTTTTTTTTTTTTTTTTGCTGCATTCATGGACAGCAAGATTCAGCATCCGCAGCCGCAGCCGCAGCCCCAGCTGACCTTGGCCAAGTCTTCGCGCCAACGATGCAATGAATGGTTTGTTCCAGTGCTCTTTATTTATTTAATTTTTGTGTGTGTTTACTTTGTTTTTTATTTACTGGTTGAAAGTTTATTTTGGTTTTTAACTGGAAATTGTTATAATTGTAGGATTTTTCGGGATGTTCCTAGTGATATAACAATTGAAGTAAATGGAGGGACATTTGCATTGCATAAGGTGAGCTTTTTTGGTAGTGATTTATCCAACTGGTGTTATAAATGTATATGCATCTTGTAATGCATGGAACTTCCTTCTTTTTTTCATTTGATTTTATTTTTTTTCAAATGAGTTCGCATTTCATTTTACTTCATCAAATATATACCTCATATTTGGTGTCAGTCATGAGTTCTTACATTATTAATTTTTTTTTTATTCTAGAAAAATATTGATAAATAACAAACGGGTTAGGGTATTTCGAACTTAAAATTTTTACACAATTTTTTAGTCGTTGATTTAAGTTAAATTGCCCCATCCATAACAAATATACAAATTATTTGCTACTAAAAGTATCCGGAATTCTAGTTTTTGTGTGATTTCATTGAGCTTGTTGAGTATGTTTGAGGAATAACTCTTTAGAAGAGAAGTGGAGATTTAAAAAAGGAAAAAGGTAAAGAAATTATTTTGGTCTTTGATTCGACTTGGTTACAATTCAAATGTTTGTGTTGTTACCAGTTTGGGATTTTCAGTTCACTCCTAGTCCCATAACCGGATCCTATTATACGAATTTCTTTACTTTTGCATAGCTTTTATCACTTAAGGCATATGTTTCTCAAGGATTTTTTTTACTTAAAGCGATCTCAATTGGTAAATACAGTTCCCTCTTGTCTCTCGAAGTGGGCGCATCCGGAAGTTAGTTGCAGAACATAGGGATTCTGCTATCTCAAGGATTGAGCTTCTTAATCTACCAGGAGATGCCGAATCATTTGAGCTGGCAGCAAAGTTCTGTTATGGCATTAACTTTGAAATCACATCGGCAAATGTGGCTCAGCTATGTTGTGTTTCTGATTATCTTGAAATGACTGAAGATTTTTCAAAAGATAATCTTGGTTCTCGAGCAGAAGAATATCTTGAGTGTATTGTTTGCAAGAACCTTGAAATGTGTGTTGAAGTTCTCCAACAATGTGAGAACCTACTCCCTCTTGCTGACGAGCTAAAAATAGTTAGTCGTTGCATAGATGCAATTGCCTCAAAGGCTTGTGCAGAGCAAATTGCTTCAAGTTTCTCACGCCTGGAGTATAGCAGCTCAGGGAGACTTCATATGAACAGGCATACCAAATGTGAGGGAGACTGGTGGATAGAAGATCTTTCTGTTCTTCGAGTTGACTTGTATCAAAGAGTCATGACTGCCATGAAGTGTCGAGGGGTTCGTCCTGAGAGTATTGGTGCATCTCTTATGAATTATGCACAGAAGGAATTGACAAAGAAATCCAGCCTATGGAATCCAACTAGCCAGACTAAGGTTGATTCGGTTGCTGTTTCAAGTGGCCATGAAAGACAAGTGGTTGAGACAATCATCAGCCTGTTGCCTGTAGAGAAGCTTGCGGTTCCCATCAATTTCCTTTTTGGGCTTTTGCGAAGTGCAGTGATGCTTGATTGCACAGTCGCTTGTAGGCTTGATTTAGAGAGAAGGATTGCTTCCCAGTTGGATATTGCTGCTCTTGATGATCTATTAATCCCGTCCTTCCGGCACGCTGGTGATACCTTGTTTGATGTCGACACAGTTCACAGAATATTGGTAAATTTTGCACAGCAAGATGATAGTGAAGATGATCTTGATGATGCATCTGTTTTTGAGTCTGAGAGTCCTCATTCACCATCCCAAACTGCTTTGTTTAAAGTCGCAAAATTGGTGGACAATTACCTTGCTGAAATTGCTCCTGATGCAAATCTTAAGCTTGCCAAGTTCATGGTCATCGCAGAGACTTTACCAGCACATGCACATACTGTTCACGATGGATTGTATCGAGCCATTGATATTTACCTGAAGGTATGTTACTGAATTTTCTCATTATGATTTTGGATAAAAACGGTCCTGTTATTTGCTTCAAAACTAATTTGTGAGGGAATGTATCTATTGGTTAATAATATGAACATAGTTAATTGTCAGTTTCTGCACCGTAAAGCAGGTTCTTGTTGATTCTTTTGACGGTGCCGATTTGCTTCACTGTTCCGTCTCAGATCAATAATAATGTAAAACTGAGCTTTTACCTTCTAATATGTCTATCCCCTTTTTGCAATAAGATGGACTACAAGAAGATAGGCGTCATGCATAACCAGTCATTGAATATCCGTAATCTGTATCTCCCTGATTGTTTTTTCTCTTAATTCATCTTTAGGCTCATCAGAATTTGCCAGATTCGGACAAGAAGAAGCTATGTAAACTGATTGATTTTCAAAAGCTCTCACAAGAAGCTGGGGCACATGCTGCGCAAAATGAGCGCCTCCCTATCCAATCTATTGTTCAAGTGCTCTACTTTGAGCAGTTAAGGCTCCGTAATTCCTTGTGCTGCTCTTATGGGGATGAGGAACACAAGCCAGTGCACCAATCATGGCGGATCAGCAGTGGTGCACTCAGTGCAGCAATGTCACCAAGAGACAATTATGCATCATTGAGGCGAGAAAACAGAGAGCTAAAACTAGAATTAGCTCGTTTAAGGATGAGATTAAATGATCTGGAGAAAGAACATGTATGTATGAAGAGGGATATGGTAAAGTCTCATTCTCGTAAATTTATGAGTTCCTTCTCAAGGAAAATTGGTAAGCTGAGCTTCTTCGGACACAGTTCTTCACGGGGTTCAAGTTCTCCCTCAAAGCATTCCTACAGAACCGATTCTAAGGTGATTGAGAGAACTTGTGCCAGCACAGATTAGGCTATTCAGACCAGTAATCTTTTCTCTATATTCTCCGTGCAAAGCTTGCTCTCAGTGACCTCTTTGTTCCCATTAATTTCCATCTTGGTTTCTTTGTATATGAGTTGTGATGCCTTGACTTGGCAAGATCGGCACTCTTCTTGAATGCAAATTTATGTTTTTTTTTTGGCAGTACAAATTTGATAATGTATGCGGATTAATATCTTTAAAACAATATGATGTAAATATGTGTAAAATGTTGGTTAAGATATTTTGATTAGCATGTCCATTCTACATGCTACTCTTCTGGAATTGTTCTTGAAGCCACTATATATTTAGTAATTGTTCTTGAATTTTGTAAGAGACTGCCCCACTAGCAAGTTATTATCTTTTTTGGCGGGTTAAGATAGCCCAATTACGAAGCCCTAGCCCTCAAGATATTATCCCTTTATGGTTGATATAAAAAGTGCAGAAATGGAAGCAGAAGCATCTTTAGCACAGCCAGACACAATAACATTCAGGTATCTGATGAGAAATGAATTATACAGCAATGAAAAAACTGAAAAGCCTGGAAATTCTGTTAGAGATTCTGCCTCTCTTTTGTAGCTCCTCATATTTCTTTGGCAAGACAAAAGATACCTTGAGATAGCGAGACTTGCAGACACTGTACTATTTCCTTGAGCAAGACTTCAACATGGTAACTTGTTAATTATGCTCAAATTCTGTTTATTTATCGCCTCTTTCAGAAAATTTTGAACTTATGTTACTGTTAGTGGAATAATATTATTTAGCATTGAAAAATTATTCTTCGGGTTGCATAATTCAATTCATAATTGATAAGCGGTAAATATGTTAGTATTTATCGGTCCTCTAGCTTGATATTTTGTAAGTTATATTGAGCCTTATGAGCGTTTTGATGTGTTTTGGGTTCGTTTTGCAGATAAAAATAATATCGAGACTCAATGAAATCAACTTGGGATGAAAACGGTAAAATGTTGAACAAACAGGGGCAAAATTGGAATTAACTAGCGCGTTGCGACTCCAGATTGCGCGTCGAGACGCGCCAAAGAACAAAACTGAGGCAGAATGTGCTGAAAGATGCGCGTCGTGACTCTATACCCCTCGCGTCGCGACGTTGACTTCTTAGGCACGCGCCCACATTTTTCAGGCTGTTCAAGAAGTGTACTCAAGAAGGAACCACAACCCCTATATATGAGAGCTCGTTCCAAGCCATAGATAGGAGTTTTGGAGAGAGTCTCAAACCCTATTTTCAGAGCTTCCAAGGTGATCTTGAAAGAGAGCAAGACACATCAAGCAAAGCATAGCATCGGGATTCAACACCAAGGAAGAGGAAGGCTGTCGTCTTCAATAGAGTTTATTCTTTCCTTCTATTTTATGATGTTTTGTTCAACTTTGATTATTTATTTAGTAATCTCAGCTATGTGTTGTAACTAGATTTACAATCTAGGGTTGTGATGAACGTTAGAATTTATGAGTTTATAAATTGAGTTTTCTTATATCTTGTGTGATATTTTGGCTTGTTTATTGAATCTTGATCTTAATGCTTCTTGTTGCTTGATCACCAATAGGATTGATGTGGTAAACTTAGATGAACTTGACAAAGGAATTTTAGGTTTAGCCTTAGATTCAATAACACACGATCTCATTTTAGAGATTTCCTTACAGGATAGAAACATACTTGTCGGGTGGGTGTAGCCAGTTTTGGAACTTGTTCTTAATAAATTCGGGATTAATTAATTGACATAGAAATATAGTTAATTAGTGTATTCTGAATGTTTGCACATGACCATCGAAAGAGGCTTGTCGATATTTTAGTGTTCTAGGTTAACAGTGTTGGGGGCCCTAGAGCATCTTGTAATGTAAACGGTATTATATTTTATGAAATAAAATGATGTATTATTCATTTATCAAAGTGTTTGTTTAATATCGCATATTGCAAATTATCTTGATTACCCTAGATTACTCATTTGCCTTTAAACTTAGTATATGAGTGTCATGCACAAGAGGATTTAAGTCTGAAGTTAGTAATCTAAAATAGTCCATAGAGAGCAAACAAAGTGGATACTTTGTTTCTGGTTTATCTATAGCTGCGGTCTGTTCTATAATTATGTGGCGACCTTGATCCGGGATCGTCCATTTGGAGACATGAGATTAGAGGCACCTTGTATGATGTGATCATATATGACTGGATCCAGATATAAATAAGTTTCTTATAATATCCGTTAAATAAATAAATTCATTTCGATATACTAGATGGTCATATATGGATTGATCATAATCCTGAGTGTACAACGAACACCTGCATGGCAGGCTCTGTCATTTGATTTACAAAGGTGAGGTTGGTGTAGCAATCTCGATCGATAGCTACGTAATTTGGGAACATGGTTTGGTGTGTAGCTGGGGATGTTTTACATAGACATGGTGTTCACTTCTTCTTACAAGAAGTAGATGAGTATCTTCCTTAACGATTGATACGGTACTTGAACGGTTAGAACGCTCGAGTCTTTCTATTACGAATAGAAAGATTGAAATTCATAATGGTTATGAATAAATCGTTCATTAGAGAATCAATGGTACTTAAGGTAAAAATAATTACAGGGGTATAACATACATTATGACCCGGCTCTAATTATAAGATACTCGTGAAGGATTAATCTGTATGTAATGACTATATCGATGGACACCGAAATGGTTCGCCTTAATTATCTATCTGCGGCAACAAGAGTGAAGCTTCAGGTTTTTGGTGGAATAACCCGGAGTTAATAATTCAGAATATTTAATTAAGAGCTTAATTAATATTTCAGGATTATTGGAGCTCAGAACCGTAGGTCCATTTGGTCCCGTGCTAGCTCGATATACTGTAACAGATTAAATATAATTGTATAATCCAATTATATTTTCACATATGTATATATATTATTAATATGATTAATAATATTATATCGTCACACTTGAAACTATATGTTAAAATTTAATATATGATTTTAATAATTATATGATAATTATTAAATACATGTCATTTAATTATATATGATATAATTAAGTAATGGTTAAATTTGTAAATCCCAAATTTAGGTTTTGGAAACCCTTGGAATAAATTTGGAAGTTACACCTTTTAAAAGGTGTTAACCTTTTATTTTGTAACACCTTTTTAATTATGGAAAGTAAATATTGTTGTTACAAAATCTTTTGATTTTCACATGTGTTGGCCGAATTTTGCAAGGGTTAAATGGGAAGGGATTTCATTTGTTTTGGAAATAATAACCTTATGTATAAAAAGAACTTTAATTTTATTTTTTGCCAAAGCCTCTCAATTGCAACCTAGCCACCTTTCTTCTTCTTCACAATTCTCTCAAGTGTTGAGAAAAAAGCCAAAAACAAGAACAAGAAGAAAGAAAAATAAAACTTGTGTGACTTGTAATCTCTAAAAGGTTTAAGGATTGATATTTTGAGTCTATCCCACATTAGTTTCCGTTGGTTGCGAATGATAGCACGAAATTCCTTTTGGCGTTGAACAAATATCCATCTTCATCCTTTCTCTTAGACCCACGGCAATGAGCATTGTTTTGCTCACTGTCGCACCTAATCTCATTGAAACGGGTCTCCGTTTTTTTTTTGTTTCAACCCAAAATTTTTAGGGAACGTTAATGGGTGTTTTTGGACTATGTTGGGGCTGTTTATAATTGAAAAATCAGATCTGAAATACAGCAGTGATTCACACAAATAGGGGTGTTTTGAGCAGTGAGTTGGGCGCGAATCGAGTCCAAAATAGTCCAGTTTTTGAGTCGCTATTTGGGGACTTTTCGGTGCTATTTCGAGGCTGATAGTTTGTCCAAAACAGAAGCAAAACTTTAGCCTTGGTGTTGGTAACTTTCGGTCGAGAGGAGAGAAGGGCAGAAAAAGTTTCTAGTCCGATCCCGGGTACCTAACGTGTTTCCGCTGCGCTAGGAAAGTGGTTCCTACAATTGGTATCAAGAGAGAGGTTGAAAAGTGTTCTTAACCCTTCTCTATTTTATTTAAAGTTATTATTTTTATATATTTTTATGAGTTATAAATATTAATATGCATGTTTAGATGAGTAGGCACAATATAATAATCATAAGATAAATGGTTATTGTTTTTCATGTGATGAATGAATTTTGCATTGGTCGTAAATTTTTCCAGCTCTTATTTTTGTGTTGGTTTTTTTTTTGAGATGTAAGGCCATTGTTTACAAATATTATAATTTAATTTTCCAATGTAAAAGTTTCAATTGTTGTAATTTGGAGCACCGAAGTCGCAAAAGGAGCCAACACCATCTTGGAGCGAGATTTGAAGACCAAGAGATGCATTGAGATATATTTGTACTAATTAGATTAGTATAGGAAAAAAAATAAGAGCCCGGTCAATGCAAATTTTTTTATGTTGTATGTATGTTTGATTCGAAATGTTTGAACAACATGTCATATAGCTTAGGGTGTCTACTCTTGCATTTCACATGCCATAACATGTTTTTTTGATGCATATATATTCTAGACATGAAATGTGATTTTATGTGATTTAAAATGTTAAATTGGAATATGGTATGCATGAAAAATGATTAATTGGATTAATTGGTTTTAAAGTTTAAAATTTGAAATTCTAATATATTTGGCTTAATAAGTGCATCATAAATTCCATTGGTATGTTGGATGGAAACTCGGATATAAATTCCATAGCCGATTTCGAATGGATGGTAATGTGGTCTGCACTCGGGATACAATTCCACGTACCTTAAGATTTTATAACACACTTAGATTAATTAAATTGTTTAATTAAAATCTTGACCATTTTAGGATTCCAAAAATTTTAAACTAATTAGTGTTCTAGTATTTTAAGAGTTAAAATATAATAGGTCACTAATACTACACCAATTAAATCAATTTAATTGAGTATATTAATTAGTAGAGACTAATGGTATTAGTGATATAAATTTTAAGAGTTAAAATTGGTTAGGTCACTAATGGTGTACTAGTGTTAGTAAAAGTTATGATTTAACCGCCATAAATTTATTCACAGTAGTAAACATAAAAAATTGGATTTTTTTTTTTTTAAATAAAAACATTAATTTTAAAATAGTGAGTGAGAAAACGTGAGATTCAAAAGGCGCATTGAGATCTCCTGATTTTCTTTCTTTCTATAATATCAGAAAGAAAATCAGTATATCCCGCGATTTCCATTGTTAGTCCGAAAATGTGAGATTCAAAAGGCGCCTTGAGACAACTTTGCTTTCGTCCTTCTACGGATGATGTCCAATTTGGGTCAATATTAAATTTGGATTTCGAGAGGATAGGTACTCTAGATGTATCTGGTGAACTGACCTACCCTACGGCGACACTTCACTGGTTAAGTCCAAGGGTTCCGAAATGACGGGTCACACTCACAAAGGAATGATTGAATGTTGATTAATATAGGAATAAGAGTTATTCCCGTATATATTAATCGATTGAGATTGTCTCGATCTATCATACAAATACTTGACCTACCCTACGATGACACTTATTTGTGGGATGATAGATTTTTGTGGCATAGTAATTCTCTTAGGTTTCTAATTCGTTATTAATGGTTTAAGCATCATGTTAAAATTTATACCAAAATTGTTTGATAGTTTTATTATACGATGAATGAATATTGAATGCATATTTATTTTTATTTCTCAGCCATGGTTTCTCCAATTATTTCTATACTCTCAAGTGATAAATTAACGGGAGAAAACTATGATAAGTGAAAAAGTAACATGAACGCTATCCTGGTGTATGTGAAGACCTAAAGTTTATCCCGACGGAGGAGTGTCCTCCTAAGCTGGCCAGAAATACTGGCCAAGCTGTGCGCGATGCCTACCAGAAATGAGTCGCGGCTAATGAGAAGGCCCACTACTACTTGCTAGTAGGGATGTCTGAGGTTTTTACTGTTGGACAATTATGACCCATAGCATCACTATTTGTAAAAGACATTGTGGTTTTTGTACAAATTAACTATATGGATTACTTGAATATATATATATATATATATATATAAATGATAAAAGTCCTTATGATTAGTTCCGGATTAATAAGACATGAGACAATATTAATCCACGAACGGTTTAATCATTAAATATCCCTAGTCGTAGTATTATCGAAACTAGACATCGATAATACGGAATAGACTATTATTACACTTGTGCGCGTTATGGAAGCTTAACGGCATAGTTCTCATATATTTAAGTATAGGATATTTATGCAAGTGTGATAGGAGGTTCTGTTAGCCGTTGGACTGGGAACAGCTTCGCTCTGGATAGACCCCTCGGAATCCCATTGGTAGTATGACTATGTGTCTATGGGAATCCGAATCAGGGTTGGTGTATGTGGTCTTAACCTGAGACTTGCATCGCTAATACTTGCAACAGTCAGTACGCTTTGGTTTTGGTCGTCCGGAGCTTTAATAGGTTTTGTGTATGCCTCTTCTAGGTTTACTGAGAATCGTAGTGTATTGGGTGTGATGTCAAGATGGAAATATCACTTCAGTCATATGGAGAAGATGATCACGCAGGGATACAGATCTAGTACTCTTATATGCTGCAGCTATCGGGATGATATGACTAGGTCATGATTATCCGATTACAGAGACTAGTTGATAATGATCCGATATATGCTTCGTACGGGGCAGACACAATTCCAGCCCTAGGCCTAGCATGTGACATCTGATACTGGATCGTAATACGTAATACATACTATAATATGCCTGGTATAGATTATATATTCTTCGTTGAATATTTCTGGAGAATTGGGTAGGCACGGTGCTTTGCTAGAAGCCAACCATGTCTTGTAAATCGGTGAGAACGTGGTACGTGGTACGCAAGTGTCGGATAGTCCGACAACCAGATTTACTACCAACATATCCAGGGATCTCTTGGGTCGCTTCCCAAAGATTCACCGATGACACTTGACTCGAACATAGTTAATCTAGGATTAATTATGAGAGAGAGAAAATTAATATGGGATTAATTGCGACAAGAATTTATCTGGGATAAAATTTGAATAGAAGAGAGAACTCGATTAATTTGGAATTAATCGATTAAATAATATATTGGATATATTAATTGAAATCGGATTTCAAAGCAGAATTAAAATTGGATTTTAATTCGGGTGAACGAATTAATTTGGAATTAATTCGTAAGCGACTTTTGTAATAATTTTGCTAGGCATTATTATTTAATTAAATTGGATTTAATTATGTCGCAATGGAAAATTCATTTAATCGGATTAAACGAACCCGGGCCCGAAGTGTGTAGTCTCACCCACCTTGAATTTTGAATTTAAGTGTGGGACTCACTAACTTTCATCACTAGTCAATCAAGTTGATGGAAGTGGTTGGGAGCTTTTAATGAAACTTACACAACACACTTTGCATTTTCTTTTTGGAAAAGATATACACCTTTTGCAAGTTGACTTTGGTAATTAGTTTTTAGAAAACAAAATATCAAAAAGCAAAAACTCTCTTATTCTTCCCACCATTGTCGTGACCTCTTCTCCCTTCTCCTTTGATTTTTGCTTCAAAAATCAAGCAAGCTAGCACTTCAAGAGTTTAGTGAAGGTGATAGGGAAACTCACCATTGGGTTGGTTACACTCAACACAAAGCTTGGAGCTTCCAACAAAGAAAGATTTTTGAAATCCAACATATGTTCAATGTAAGTTTTTTCCGCAAATTCACTTGATCATTCACACACAAAATAATGACTTAGAGACCTTGGGCATGTCTAGGACACGGAAATTTGCTGCAAAGCATGAGCCTATGGCTTCAACATCTCAGATGATGGAGTCGTTACAGGGCATGTTCGGGCAACCTTCAGAGCGTTAATGTCATGAGGCTATGGTCTCAACGATGACTGCTAGGATGAAGGATATGACATCAGTCCGAGGGCACGTCTTGAGGATGATGACCTATCTCAACACTGCTGAAACCCATGGTGCTCGTATTGACGAGCGAAGTCAGGTGACCATGATTATGGAGACTCTTCCGAAGAGTTTCCTACAATTTAAAAAAAACTATGTTATGAACAAGTTGAGGTGGTTATGAATACTTCATCACATTTATTGATGATTATTTCAGATATGGGTATGTTTACCTAATGCAGCACAAGTCAGATACTTTTGAAAAGTTCAAAGAGTATCGTGTTGAGGTCGAGAACCAGTTAGGAAAAAAGATCAAAACTCTATGATCAGATCATGGAGGAGAATATATTGACAGAGATTTCGAGGAATTCTTGGTTGAGCATGGGATAGTATCCCAGCTCACAGCATCTGGAACACCACAGCAAAATGGTGTTGCAGAAAGGAGAAATTGGACCCTACTAGACATGATAAGATCTATGTTTAGTTATAGCTCACTACCAAGTTCATTTTGGGGATGTCCATTGCAAACAAAAATGTGTATCATTAATGTAGTTCTAGCAAAGTTTGTTCCTAAGGCTCCCTTAAAGTTGTGGAGTGGTCGTAAAACTAGTTTACAAAATTTCTGTATATGGGGGTATCAAACACATGTGCTGAATAATAAGATTACTAAGTTGGAGCCACGTTTTCAGGTGTGCCTATTTGTAGGCTATCCTAAGGAGACCGAGGGTGGATTATTCTATAGCCCTGATGATAACAAAATGTTTGTATCGATAAATACTATGATACTAGAGGAAGACTATATGATGGAATTCAAACCTCGAAGTAAAGTGTTACTCGAGGAGTTACTTGCTAGTTCGACCATCACACCATCGTCAACGAAAGTTGACAAACACATAGTACCATCGGCATTTGAGCGTCAGATGCAAGTTCGTCAGAATGATTTGTCACCTAGACATAGTAGGAGGGTTGTACGACAACATGATCGTTATCTAGGAGTTGGAGAGGCATAAGTTGTCGCCTCCAGCGATGGTGTGGATGATCCATTGACCTATCGTAGAGAAAAAGATGATTTTGATATAGAGGAATAGCTCAAAGCCATGAACTTAGAGATGAAGTCCATGTACTCTAACTCAGTCTGGGAACTTGTAGACCAACCTGATGGGGGTAAAACCTATAGGTTGGAATTGGATCTACAAGAGAAATAGGGGAGAAGATGGGAATGTACAAACCTTTAAGGCTAGGCTATTGGCCAAGAGTTATACCCAGAAAGATGGAGTTGACTATAAGGAAACTTTCTCACCAGTAGTTATGCTAAAATCCATCCGCACTCTTTTGTCCATTGCCTCATATTATGACTATGAGATTTGGCAAATGGACATCAAAACTGCATTCTTGAATGACAATATTGATGAGTGTATCTATATGGTACAACCAAGCCCAAGGTCAAGAGCAAAAGGTTTGCAAGATGCAAATGTATATTTATGGACTCAAGCAAGCATCTCGATCTTGGAACATAAGATTTGATACCATAATCAAGTCTTGTGGCTTTGAGCAGAATGTTGATAAGCCTTGTATATACAAGCGCGTCATTGACGGGAATGTGGTTTTTCTTGTTTTATATGTCAATGATATTTTACTCATTGGAAATGATGTAAAGATATTATTGGACATGAAAACCTGGCTAGCTAACCAATTCCAAATGAAAGATTTCAGAGAGGCCTGTTATGTTCTTGGGATCCAGATACTTCGGGATCGCAAGAAATGACTATTAGCTATGTCTCAAGAATCCTACATCGACAAGATCCTTGTGCGATTTGGGATGTAGAATTCCAAGAAAGGCAATTTCCTTTATCGACATGGAATTTATTTTTCAAAGGAACAATCTCCTAAGACACCTCAAGGAGTTGATGAAATGAGACATATCCCATATGCCTCAGTAGTTGGTAGTCTCATGTATGCTATGTTATGCACGAGACCGGACATCTGTTTTGCAGTGGGAGTAGTCAGTAGGTTTCAGTCTAACCCAGGATTGGATCATTGTGTGGCTGTGAAAAAAATTCTCAAGTATCTTAAGAGAATGAGAGATTATATGCTTGTGTATTCTGGTAAGGATATGATCCTAAAAGGATATACGGACTTTGATTTTCTGACGGATGTCGATTCTAGGAAATCAACATATGGATCAGTGTTTACCCTAAGTGATCGAGCTATGAGATGGTGGAGTATAAAGCAATATTGTATTGACGACTCCACCATAGAGGTTGAGTATGTAGCAGCTTGCGAAGTGGCTAAGGAAGTAGTTTGGCTCCGTAAGTTCTTGGGAGATCTGGAAGTCATTCCAGATATGGATAAACCACTCACACTTTATTGCGATAATAATGGTGCAATGGTAAATTCAAACGAACCAAGAAGTCACAAAATGGGAAAGCATATAGAGAGGAAATATATTATCTCATCAAAGAGATAATGCAGAGAGGAGATGTTTCTGTCACAAAGATTGCATCCGCAGAGAACCTAGTTGATCTATTTACAAAGACCTTGTCGGCTAAAGTGTTTGAAGTTCACCTAGATGGTCTATAATTACGTGACATGTCCCATTTACTCTAGTGCAAGTGGGAGATTGTTGGGATATATGCCCTAGAGAATCATGTAATGTAAACGATATTATATTTTACGAAATAAAATGATTTATTATTCATTTATCAAAGTGTTTGTTTAATATCGCATATTGTAAATTATCTTGATTACCCTAGATTACTCATATGCCTTCAGACTTAATGTTTGAGTGTCATGAACAAGAGGATTTAAGTCTAAATTTAGTAATCTAAAGTAGTCGATAGAGAGCAACCGAAACAGGTACTTTATTTTTGGTTTATCTATAGTTGCGGTCCATTGTATAATTGTATGGCGACCTTGATCCGGGATCGTCCTTGTGGAGACATGAGAATGAAGGCACCTTGTCTGATGTGATCATATAGGACTGGGCCCAGATAGAAATATGTTTCTTATAATATCCTTTAAATAAATAAATTCATTTCGATCTACTAGATGGTCATATATGGATTTATCGTAATCCTGAGTGTACTACGAACTCCTGTATGGCAGACTATGTCTTTTGATTTACAAAGGTGAGGTTGGTGTAGCAATCCCGACTAATAGCGATGTACTTTGGGGAGATGGTTTGGTGTGTAGCTGGGGACGTTTTACATAGACATGGAGTTCACTCCATCTTGCGAGAAGTAGAGAAGTATCTTCCTTAAAGGTTGATACAGTACTTCAGTACTTAAACGGTTAGAGCGCTCGAGTCTTTCTATTACGAAAAGAAAGATTAAAATTAATAATGGTTATGAATAAATCGTTCATTAG
>SKCR01042427.1:0-57890 GCA_019454045.1 Zanthoxylum bungeanum
TGGTTCACACCGGGTGGCGACTCCATGTTATTTCTCCGGTTTAGTTCCCCCACGGACTATTCCGTACTCCCAACCGGGCCGCGAGCCTGGAACAGCGTTGTCTACGTCTGTGTCCTACAACTAGAATATCCCTCAGGTACTATTCATCTGAATTTTTGATCTATATTTTAAACCATTTATGATTCAAATTTGGAAAAACATTCAACGCAAAAGTTGTAGGTCTCAATCTTATATTTCCGACGATATAAAATTCATAAAAATTGGAATTCGTATAAGAAAGTTACGACCCAAATACCATGGGCTGTTCGGAGTGGAACATCATAGAATTTCATATCGGAATTTCGAAGGATTTACCGATTGTCCCCAAAGTCGTTCCTGTAGGACACAGAAATTGGCGACGCTGTTCCAAGCTCGCGACCTGGTTGGGAGTATGGTGTAGCCCACGGGGGAACTAAACCGGAGAAATAAAATGGAGTCGCCACCCAGTGTGAACTGGGAAAATGATTTAAGGCCGCACTCACCCCTCGCAAGGGAAGACCTCAAACCGTTGGGTTCAGAATGGTCCCTTACTTATGCCACTTGTAATGAAAAGATTTGTGCAATAATTTAACCGAGTCTACGCAACAACAACCTACATCTAAGTTTGCATACGACCTATATCTAAGTTTGCATGCGACCTATATCTAAGTTTACATGCATAAAAGTAAGTCGGAATAACGGTAAGCACACAATATCATGCATACATTAAATCGCTAAGCATGGCAATGTAAATAAATAATAATCGAAACATAAACTTAGAAGAGACATAATCAAGTTCCTAATGCGAAAGAAATAACTAAATCATGTTTGGAAGTAATCAACTAAATCATGCATAAAAAATAACGTACTAAACAACGTAATCATGCATAAAAATAATATACTATCTCTAATAAACAATGAATAAACATAAACTTGGATGAAACGAAACATGTGTGCCTCTCAAGTGGTACGTGGCATTGTATCTCGAGTTCAGACCGCACTACCATCCATTCGGATTCGGCTACAAAATTTACGTCCGGGTTTCTATCCGATATACCACAAGAGATAACACATATTTCATTCATCTCATGGCCACAACATTCATGAATCCACAATATACATGCGAAGAAATAAAATAAATAACGGAAAGAAAGTGCGGTAATAAATAAAAAGGGTGCCCTCAGGTCTAACCTCTTAAGTCGTCTCTTGGAAGTGCACTACGCGGTTTTCGGAAGGGTTAATGCTCCGCAACTTTTCCGATTTACTGGTTTGTTGTTTTCCTTCGTTGCCTCACTGTTTTGGCTGCTGTTTTACTCTGTTTCACTGCTATTTTTGCTTTATTTTCTGGTCACTATTTTGCGGTAATAAAGGCTATTTTGGCTTACTATTTTGCGTTTGTTTAGGTATGTTGGGGCTGCGGTTTTTTGTGGTGGTTTGGAGCGGTTTCTAGGCTGTGTTTTGCGGTAATTTAAGGCAGTTTCTGGGGTGTAGTTTCAGTGGTTTCAAGGGCTATTTCAGTGGTGATTTTTGGTGATGGCTGTGTAGTTTTCAAGGGTGCTGTTTTCGGTGGTGATTGATTGTAGTTTATGGGCTATTTTCGGTGGTTTTTTGCGGTGGATGAGGGGGGTTATGTTGCGGTAATATGAAGGCTAGTTTTAGGGGTGTTTGTGCAGCAATGAGAGGGCTGGTTTCAAGGTTGTTTGTACGGAAATTGAGGGCTAGTTTCAAGGTTGTTTGTGCAGTAATGGAGGGCTTTGCTTGAGGGCTTATTCACGGCAATGAGGGGAATTCTCTGGAGTGCTTGGGCGTGAATGCTCTAGCCTTGAATGTGTTGGTTTAGGCTTCTTTTTATAGGAAATGGTGGAGGTTATCCTTATACGGGTAGGGAAAGAATATTGTGTAATTATGAGAGGATGTTTTATTTGTGTGTCATAAGGAAATAATCTCTCCAAATTAGGAAGGTAATTTGATTTGATTTGATTTGATTTTATTTATTTTAGGAATGTGATTTAATTTAATTAGGAAGGTGATTGATGAGATTTAATTTGAATCTTTTAATTTGGGAAGGTGATTTGGTTTGATTTCAACATGTGTTTAATGTGTGTGTTTGTTATTTTGGAAGGAGATGGGCGTGGAATTGGTCTTCTTGGGCGTGTACTTGGGCTATTTGGTGGGCTTGGTGTAGGCACTGCATTTTTGCATATTAATCCCTATGATGAGTCTCATTTGGAGGCACTACCTTTTAAGTCACGGAAGTCACGAGAAATGGACGTCGGAAGGGGAAATTCAGAATAAACAAGGTTCACTGTTTTCGTTCGTGCTGCGTTCGTTAATTCGTTCGAACTCCAAACAGATTGCGGGCGTTCGTACCGCGTTCGAGGAAGCGTTCGAACTGTGTCGGTAATTATGGTTTTGCTGCTAGCCTCACATTAAGCCAAATTCGCCCAAACCTTGGCCCACACGCCCAAGCCCACTTAAAACACATATTTAAAACATGGTGAAATCAAAACAAATCTAAAAATCACATACCAAATTAAAAAGATGTCATGCCTTATTAAAATCAATCAACCAATTATATTCCCAATCAAATATATATTATTCCTAACTAAATAAAATTATATACCAATCTAAAATATTGACTTCCTAATCTAACAAATTAAATGCCTAATCAACACCAATTAAACATATCACCTTCCTAATTTGAATTAACCTTGTCCCCCCTCAATCTTTGACTTTCCTTAAGACCAAATCCTAAATTGAATGCAAGATCCCTTCCTTGTGAGACAAGGACAAACCCTAGCTCTCTTCTATATAAACATGACCTAACCTAGCCACCCCTCCTCTCCAATCCCCCTAGTGCACGCCCATTACAAGAAAAGAAGCAAAGAATTTCCAACCCTTTTCCCCTAGCTCATTCATACAAGAAAAGCCTCCCCTAGCTCATACACATAATATACACACAACCCACACAAATCACAAGACACAAAAGAAAATAACCCCGAGCCTTCACATTAAAAGCATCTCCACAAACCGATCAGCCCTACACGTCCATAAGCCTCACAAATCTGCCCAAAATACACATAAAACAGCCACCGAACCACACCATAACATCACCGAAAATCACACCCAAAACAGTAGCCAAAACATCCCAAAAACAGTAACTAAAATACAGCAGTAAAACAGTAGCAGCGGCATCGAATCAAAGTCAAAACAGCAGCAAAAGACGGAGAACGACGACCCAAAACAGTAAGACAACGAACGAGAGCAGTGAACCAGTGAACCGGAAGAGTTGCGGAGCATCCACCCTTCCGACGACCGTACACCGTACTACCGAGAGACGACATAAAAGGTTAGACCTGAGGGCACCTTGTATTTATTATCTTTCATTTTTCTTTTATTTATTATCGCATGAGAGTCGTTTGTTGAGGCATGATGTGAACTCTAGATGAACGGAATGCGTGTTCTCTTTTGTGGTATATCGGATGGAAACCCGGACGTAAATTCCGTAGCCGAATCCGAATGGACGGTAGTGCGGTCTGTACTCGGGATACAACTCCACGTACCACTTGAGGGATACATGTATTTCGTTTCATCCAAACTTGTATTTGAGCATGATGTAGTTAGCACGTTATTTATTTATTTAGCATGATTTAGCCCTTAGTATGTTAATCTTTATGCATGATTTAGGTGTCCATGTGATTAGATATGTCGTTGTTGTAATCCTGTTTGAATGCGATATCTAAAACCATATGAATGTATGCAATCTGCCAGTTCTTGTTCGAACTCATCATCGAACGCAATTCGAACGCGAACCTTCTGTTTATCGTTCGAACGTGTTATCAAACGCTACTCGAACGCGCATGCATTTTGTATCATCAGGTCTGGTCCCGTTCGAACGCGTTATCAAACGCTACACGAACGCGCACACACTGAACTGAGTTTGTCTTATCATATTCATGCATAATTGCCTCTTGGTTGATCTCTCTTGCATTATGTAGACAATCATATTATTTGTATTCCTGCATTTATCCATTCGATGTATTCATGAGATAGTACTCAAGCATGATTAGGTTGTTCTTAGTTTTCCATATCATATGATAGAAATATGTTCATGAGATTGCCATGTGATTTTGCATGTTGTGATGAACTTGTTGATGTACGCATGTGAATTTAGAAGCATGATACTATTGGAAATAAGTGTTACTTAGACTTGATTAAATTATTACATAAATCCTTTCATTACAAGTGACATAAGTAAGGGACCATTCCGAACCCAACGATTTGAGGTCTTCCCTTGCGAGGGGTGAGTGCATCCTTAAATCTCATTGTCCCGGTTCACACCGGGTGGCGACTCCATGTTATTTCGTACTCCCAGGTTTGTGTTGTCACACTTGGTGTGTGGCTTGGTGATGTGTGGGCTTGGTGTGTGACTTGCGGGGGGGTTTTTGGGCAAAGAATAAGTTTTAAAACAGAGGCCTAACGAGCAAATCTGAAGCTAAGCAAACGAATTAAATCCAACAAGGTATCGATTTCTGACTTTTCCCTTCCGACGTCCATTTCCCGCGACTTCCACAACTTAAAGAGTAGTGT
Source organism: Zanthoxylum bungeanum (assembly GCA_019454045.1). NCBI lineage: Eukaryota > Viridiplantae > Streptophyta > Magnoliopsida > Sapindales > Rutaceae > Zanthoxylum > Zanthoxylum bungeanum. Next base: position 4,609 of record SKCR01042427.1, read on the forward strand.
CTCCATGTGAGACTCATCATCGGGACTTATATGCAAAATTTCAGTGCCTACAGTCGCCCCCACTTTGATAGGACTTGTGTAGTGTGTGACAATGACAATCCTAACAAAGTTATGCAATGTATTTTTACTTACCTGGCTTGCCAGCTGCTGCTTGACTTGCCTGTTGTTTTGAGTTGAGTTGATCTGGTTGTGCCATACTCGGCATGCTAAACCCCATACCCGAGGTGTCGCGGTTGCGTCTCCATACTTGGAGTTCCATACCCGGCATGCTAAACCCCATACCCGAGGTGTCGCGGTTGTATCTCCATACCCGGAGTGCCATACCCGGCGTGCTAAACCCCATACCCGAGGTGTCATGGTTGTGTCTCCATACCCGGAGTGCCATACCCGGCGTGCTAAACCTCATACCCAAGGTGTCGCGGTTGTGTCTCCATACCCGGAGTGCCATACCCGGTGTGCTAAACCTCATACCCGAGGTGTCGCGGTTGTGTCTTTATAACCGGAGTGCCATACCTGGCGTGCTAAACCCCATACCCGAGGTGTCGCGATTGTGTCTCCATACCCGAAGTGCCATACCCGGTGTGGTAAACCACATACCCGAGGTGTCACGGTTGTGTCTCCATACCCGAAGTGCCATACCCGGCGTGCTACATACCCGAGGTGTTGCAGTTGTGTCTCCATACCTGGAGTGCCATACCCGGCGTGCTAAACCCCATACCCGAGGTGTCGCGGTTGTGTCTCCATACCCGGAGTGCCATACCCGGCATGCTAAACCCCATACCTGAGGTGTCGCAGTTGTGTCTCCATACCCGAAGTGCCATACCCGGCATGCTAAACTCCATACCCGAGGTGTCGCGGTTTTGTCTCCATACCCGGAGTGCCATACCCGGCATTCTGATGATGTGTGGGCCTCGACCCTAAGACGCATCCCCAAAACTGATAATGATGGTGGTTCATCCCCGAACCTGATACTGGCGTGGGCCTCAACCCTGGGACTCATCCCCAAAACTGATACGGATGTGGGCCTCGACCCATGCTCCATCTTCGAAATGCCATTCCCGGTATACTGAACCTCATCCCCGAGGCAATTCTGATGTGGTGGTTCATTCCCGAACCGTACTGTATGAGAAAGGGTAGACTGGTCGCCATCAGTCTCGATTCATCTTTCTATCATTTGCTGTTTTCATTAGATCAAGGTAGATCTCCAGATGTGATGTTGCATATCAATATACTGTATTGCCTCTCACGAGATAATCCTGATAGCTAAACATATTTTCGTCCTCAATGGATGCTTCGTGTCAAAACCAGAGAACCTTCAAAGTACTTAATACACTCAAATCCGCTCGTCTGAATGAGTGATCTGAACTAGACTCCTAGTGTGTGTGTGCCAAGGCTCTTTCGTAGCTTAATCCTTAAGTAAGCTAACTCGATGATTTTGTCTCGGAGAATTGGATCAGTTGGTCTAACCAACCGAGATGTCTTGATCATACTTTGTGATTACTTCCTCGTATTCAACATGATATGGTTTGTTGGAAAATTATGACCCATAACATCACTATTTGTACAGAACATGGTGTTGTTATACAAATTAACTAAGTGACAAAGGAAATTGCTCTTTTATCATTTGTAATTGGATTACCAAGATATATAAATGATAAAAGTCCATATGATTAGTTCCAGATTAATAAGATATGAGACAGTATTAATCCACTAAGGTTTAATCATTAAAATATCCATAGTCGTAGTATTATCGAGATTGGACATCGATAGTGCGGAATAGACTAGTATTGCACTTGTGCGTGTTATGGGAGCATAACGACATAGTTATCATATATTTGGGTATTGGATACTCATGCAAGTGTAATAGGAGGTTGTGTTTACCGAAGGTACGGAAACAGCTTCGCTCTGGATAGACCCATTAGAATTCCATTGGTAGTATGACTATGTGTCTATGGAAGTCCGAATCAGGGTATGTGTATTTGGTCTTAACCTGAGACTTACATCGCTAATACTTGCGACAATCAATATACTTTGGTTTTGGTCGTCCAGGGCTTTAACAGGTTCTGTGTACGCCTCTTCTGGGTATATTGAGAATCGTAGTGTATTGGGTGTGATGTCAAGATAGAAGTATCACTTCAGTCATATGGAGATGATGGTCACGTAAGATAAGGAACTGGTACTCTTATATGCTGTAGCTATCGGGATAATATGACTAGGTCATGTTTATCCGATTATAGAGACTAGTTACCAGAGATCCGATATATGCTTCGTACGGGGCAGACACAATTCCAGCCCCAGACCTAGCATGTGATATCCGATACTGGATCACAATACGCAATACTACGTATACTACGTCTGACATAGATTATATATTCCTTTAAGAATATTTTTGGAGAATTAGGTAGGCATGGTGCTTTGCTAGAAGCCAACCATGTCTTGTAAATCGGTAAAAACGTAGTACTAGGTACGTACGTTTTCGGATAGTCCGACGACCGAATTTACTGCCAACATATCCAGGGATCTCATGGGTCGCTTCCCAAAGGTTCACCGATGACGTATGACTCAGATATAATTAATCTGGGATTAATTATAAGAGAGAGAAAATTAATTTGGGATTAATTGCGGAAAGATTTTATCTGGGATAAAATACTATTTGTAGAGAGAGAACGATTAATTTGGAATTAATCGATAAAATAATATATTCGATATATTAAACGAAATTAGATTTCGACGCGGAATTAAAATTAGATTTTAATTCGGGCAAACAAGTTAATTTATAATTAATTCGCGAGCGATGTGAATAGTAATTTTGCTATGCATAATTATTTAATTAAATTTGATTTAATTACGTCGCAACGGAAAGTTCGTTAATTCGAAATTAACGAACCCGAGCCCGGAATGTGTTTGCGGGCCCACTCGAATTTTGAATTAAAGTGGGGTCCACAAGTCACATCGCAAGTCACCTTTTGTGATGGAAGTCACATCACTCAAAGTTGAGTCATTCAAGTCACTTTTTGAGTGATGGGAGTTGTTGAGGGTAATTAATGCCATTTTCCCTCCAAATGTTTGTTTTTGCTTTTTGGAAAAGCATATACCAAAACTTTGTAAGACTTTTGGTATTAGGTTTTTAGAAAACAAAAACACAACTCTCATTTCTCTCTCTTTTCCTCACCATGGCCGAATGGCCTCCTTCTTTTTCTCTCAAGTTGGGCGTGAACCTATGGTTCATTCTCTTTGATTTTTGATTCAAAAATCATGAATGCTAGCACATCAAAGGAGTCATTCAAAGGTGATAGGGAAACCAATCCTTAAGCTTGGAATCAACACTCAAGCTTGGAGCTTGAAGATCAACACTATGAGGGCTTGGCCGAAACTCAAGGAGGAAAATTTTTGTTGTCTACACATCCACTTAGCCGATCAAGTGAGTATTTCCGCTACTTTACTTTGATGTATTCACATGTTTCATTACTTAATTTGATCTTGGTTTGACCTATAAAACTAAACAATGGTATCAGAGTGATTATTAAGCATGAAATTGAATTTATGGTTCTTAACTTTAATTGGGGCTTTTATGATTTATGCATGATTTCTTCAAATTGAGGTTTTGGTTGAGCTTGGATGATGTTAAATTAGATTTTTGCATCTTAGGAATTGAGAAATTGAATTGGATAAAATTTCCCCAAATTCCTCATGCTTGGCCGAATGGTGTAGGAGCCCTAGCTCTTGGTGATTTTTGAATTTTAGACAATTGGATATGTTTAAAATGCATGTGATATATTAGTTTTTGATTTAATTGGATTGAAATCAAAATTGATATAAAATGTCCTCTATTGCCGAGAGCTTAAGAGCATGTTGGGATTGATTTTGCTTCAATTATGTTGGACATGAATTGATAATATTAAACCATGATTAATTGTGTAAATTGGTATTTTGGAAATGTTGATTTAAATAATTAATTATGGCTAATACACTTTAATTGATTAAATTATGAAATATGGAATTTAGAATTTAATTAATTGGGCGTAATTTGGAATTGGGCTATTAATGTTGTATTTGGGCTTGATGGGCTTGGTTGGGCCAAGTTTGGTTTAGGTTAATTGGTTGGATCCAATTGGGCCTAAAACCATTTCCATAAAGTCCAATATAATATAATGGGCCTTTAAATTTTAATTGGGCCTAAATTGATTTTTGGCAAAGGGTGATTCCTTATTGGGCTTTGGTTGCCAAAGTCCATGCCTTATAAATTAATTGAAAGCCCATTCGACTTTAATTAAATTGACATTGGATGTTAATTGGTCTTTGAGACCCGTTAAGATTAGATTTAGAATCTAAGTCTCAAAGGCTCATTAATAAAAGTGTAATTATTTAATTTGGAATTAAATAAAGAATTAGTATTGAATACAAATTAAATTGGATTTAATATTGTAGTTTGATATAATTCAAGAATTCGTACTTTAGGTACTTATTCTTAAACGAGTTGGACTCGTTCAAATCAAATCGTTGTTTGAACATTGGATGGTCATTAATCAAAGATAATTAATTAATTGGATTAGATTGATTGATAACATGTTTTGTGTGAATACATGGATGTGATGTATGAATAATGTATATCAGATGGATATTAGAAGGGTGAGGGCAAATTTGGAAATTGTTGTAATAAATTTAGAATTTATTAAATTGGACCTGCGTGTCCATTATATTACCTCTTGATTCTTTGTATTTTTCTTCTCACATATCCCCTCAATGTAAATGAGGTTTCTTTAGAAGTGTTATGTAATTGGGTAGAAGCAAGATTTGTGCTAGCCGGAGAGAGGAAAGGGATAGATTTGTTCTAGGAACAAAATGTTTTAAATATCCATCCGCATATCATTATTAATTTATTTATCGCGCCTTATTATAATTTTAGAATGCATGTTTAAGGGTGTATGATGAGACCTAATCAAAGATAATTAATTGGTTGCCAATTACGCGAAAAAACCCTCAACAAATATTAAGCGCTTTCCTTCCATTGAATGATTCATTCTCAAGATCCAAGATTGGCATTGGTTTGTTGGCCATAGTCAAGACCCTTGTCCATCGCGGATGTGTTTGAATCATGAAGGCTTTGTTCCATATTGTATGTCTTGTCCAAGTTGTGATTTGTTGGCCAAAGTCAAGATCACTTCTTGTCCATCGACATCGATTACGAAGCTTTCCAAAGTCAATGGGTCCCGCTTAACTGGAATCATTAAGCTTGTTGTGCCAAAGCCAAGGCTTAGTTGATTCAGAGGAAAAAGGTTAGGGAATATATCAGATATATGGCATATATTAGATATATGTTTCGGACTTGGATGTCCACATACTGGATTTAGGAATTGGTTGAGATCCAATTGATCTTAGAGATCTACCTAGTTAAATATCATACAGCTTGTTGGCCAAAGTCAAGGTTGTGTGTTATTTAACGGGATCCTAGCCCACTAGGAAACTAGGTTTCCCGAGTACTCAACAGAGGGTTAGAGACTTGCCGAAAAATAGTGGGAGACAAGTATTAAATTTACAATTTCGTTTAGATACTTGCCAATACGCGCTCATTTCATTTTTCGTCATTATTTAAATATATATTAGTTGGACTAATATTTAATTGTTGTTTTAATTAAACAATTGGACTGTATTCAAACTACTTCAATTTATAGTTGATTATATAATTGGATTATAGTAATCAATATATTTGAATTTAACCAATCAAATTATAGTTGATTATATAGTTAGACTATAGTAATCATTATATTTAAATGTACCCGAAATTGTTGATTGGATAATTGGACTATTGGTATCAAGATAACTGAAAGATTAGCATTTAGAACATAATCCTGGGTGGAAAATGTCTTTAAACGGCTTTTATTTTCAAATTGGGAATAAAACCTCAGGATAGTCCTAGGAACTAAGAAGTTACTCTCTATTGATAGAGCAACCTCTTGGGCCTAAGCCCGGAGTTGAGCAAATAGTAGAACGTGATATTGGAAGATTCATGTAATGATAACTTTAGTGCTCAATCCATTATGCTTACCGCAATGACACTTTAATTCCGTCATCAAAATTAAGGATTAGATCATTGTACCATGATGTTGAAATTAAAAGATCTTCATAGATTTATTCTTAGATCTTAGAAGTGCAAATTGCAAAAGAAGCTCTTTCGCTCACGTATGTCAGAGGGTACATCTGTCGAGCACTAGGTGTCGCAGATGATTGCTGACATCGATCAGCTAGGTTAGCTGGGCATTACCTACGTGGCCGAGACTACCAAAGATTTGATCTTATAGTCTCTACCCGAAAGTTGGGGCAGGTTCATTATGAACCAAGAGAAAACTCTTAGAGAGTTGATGGCTATGCTCAAGGAGGCAGAGCTAGAGCTTGTAAAAAGAGGCAAAGGCAAAATCATCACAGTCTTCTGGGAAGACAAAGGACATATCCCAAGATGTCTACCTAAACTGTGGCAAACGGGGTCACTGGAAGCGTGACTGCCGTATGGACAAGGCAGACATGAAGGAAATGAAGGCGGGGCAAGGGTCCGACTTCAAGTATGTTTGTCATAAACATGTTCACTATTAGTTTCAAAATTGGATTTTTGATACTAAATGTGGTACATAAATATGTACTGATGTGCGGAATCTACTGATGAGCAGGATACTGGCTTCAGTTGAGATTTACCTGCGAGTCAGAAACGGGACGATAGTCGATGTTTTAACAGTAGAATCCTAAGTTTAGGAACTACCATTTGGGCATGTACTTAAATTAGGAAAATGTTAAAATGTACATAGTTTGACTAGAAACATTATCTCTATATCTAAGTTTAACTCGTTGCGGGTATACCTTTATATTCTAGAACACTAAGTGTTTTATTTTATAAAGATGATATTGAGATAAGCACATTAGATGTTAATAACAGTATTTATATTTTGAATATAAGTGAATCTTAAAAGTATAACATGACAAACAAATAGCTCAAACTGAATTATTTAGATGAGACTTATTTGTGGCATTGTTATCTGGGACACATTAACAAGACTCGTATATCCATACTTTCGAAGAGTGGGTACTAGGACAGATTTGATTCTAATTCAAATAAGGTCTACGAATCTAGTTTATTAGGCAAAATGCCTAAAATACCTTTTACTTGGTAAAAGTGCAAGTGTCACGTAGGTGGGCCCATATCTAGATAGGCTAGAGGTGGATATGAATACTTCGTAACCTCTACGGATGTGGCATCACGTTATGGTTATGTGTATCTTATGAAACACAAGTCAGAAACTTTTAGAGTTTCGACACGAAGTAGACAGACAGACCGGCCAAAGTATTAAACTGTCACGGTTAGACCGTGGTGGAAAGTACTTAAGCAATAAGTTTTTCGACTATTTGAAAAAGTATGGTTTTCTTTCATATTGGACTCCTCCCGGAACACCTCAATTTGATGGTGTGTCCGAACAGAGAAACCGAACTTTGTTGGACATAGTAAGGTTAATTATGAGTCGCTCTGAGCTACCATTTTCCTTCTGGGGATACGCATTAATCAATGCAAAACTTATTTTGAATAAGGTTCAATGAAAATCTGTTAGACAGACTTCATATTAGATATGAACAGGAAAGAAACATGGTTTTCTCATTCCTGAAGATTTGGGAATGCTGGGCATATGTTTGGATGATACCAAACTAGAACCCAAATCGGATAAGTGCCTAATTTGTACGCTATCCTAGGGTAACCAAAGTATAGTACTTATACAACTCACAAGATAACAATGTAATTGTTGCTCTCCTTGCGGTTTTCCTAAGAGGAATACCTATATGCAGTGGTAAGTAGGAGGAAAGTAAAACTCGATGAAAATCAGAGTAATACTGTAACAGGCACCGATTCCTTAACGGAACATAAACAGTTCATCAGGGATGAAACTGTACCACAATCTTCAAATACACAAGAACCGCGCAAGTCGGAGAGAGTCGGAAAAAAACCTGGGAGGTATGGGTTTCTGATCTCACCTCGTAAAGATGTCAATCTTATTGAGGAACATGAACCGGCTACGTATGAGGAAGTGATACAAGGTATCGACTCCCTTTCATGGCAAGATGCCATGATGTCTGAAATGGATTCCATGTATACCAACCAAGTATGGACAATGGTTGTTGTACCGGAAGGCATTGTGCCTATTGGTACAATATGAGTCTTCAAGGAAGATATATATGGATGGAAACATACAAACGTACATAGCTAGGCTTGTAGTGAAAAGGTATCGTTATCAACATTGTGTCGATTACGATGAAACCTTTTACTCATTGCCATGATTAAATCCATTTGGATAATGCTTGCTAATGCTGCATGTTTCATTTATGAAATATGGCAGCTGAACGTCAGAATCGCTTTCCTTAAACGGAAACCTTTTGGAGGATGTTTACAACATCCTAACGGTTTTGTCATACCAAAACAAGCAAACAAGGTTTGCAAGTTAATTCGATCCATTTATGGATTGAAGCAAGCATTGCATTCTTGGAACTATCGTTTTGATGTAATCACAATGGTACATGATTTAATTCAAAACGAAAATGATTCTTGTGTATATAAGGAGGTTAGTGGGAGCGCACTGACAGTGATTGTCCTATAAAATGATGATATATCATTTCTTGGAAATGACATTCCCATAACACAATCGGTGAAACCTTGGCTTTCATGAAAATTCTCCGTAGAATACTTGGGAGAGACAACCTTTATTCTAGGAATAAAGATCTACTGGGATAAATCTAAAAGTTGTTGGCACTCTCCGAGAACTCGTACCTTGAAATATATGTACGCGACCTGGTGTCTCATATGCTTTGAGCATATGGAGTCACAATCAGGCCAATCCAAGTGATAGTCACTGGATTGATGTTAAGAACACCCTTAAGTATCTTAGATGAACTAAGGATGCTTTCTTAAGCCATAGAGAAGGAGAACTTGAAGTGACTGGGTTCACTGCTGCAAGTTTCCAAACCGAAAAAAACGACTATAAGTCGTAATAAGGGTACTATATAGTTTGAATAAGTCGTAATAGTCGTAATAAATATATTTGGTTCTTAAAACCAAAGTTCAAGAAATAGCTTTATATGAAAATTCTTTTCTGTATGAAAACTTGGGCTTCTTTCTGAAAATCGCATCTGAACTATTTTTATAAAACTTATCCCTTCTAAAAGTTTCTTATAAAATTGATTTTTTTCTGAAACTTTCTTTTCTAAAAACCTTTTCTGAAAACTGTATTTGAAAACTATTTCTGAAATCTGTATATATCTCTCTGAAAACATGACGTATGGGGGCATTACGTATTACCGTCCCCCCATACGTTTAACTAGAGCTAGGAGTGCAAATCCATGTCTTTGGGGCGTTACATATCACCGTCCCCCAAAGCTTGCCACTCCAGTCCCTAAAACTAGTGGTCTTGGGGCGTTACGTATCGCCATCCCCCAGCCACTGAACTAGAACTTGGGGTGCGGATCTATGCTACCCTCCAAGCTTTCAGTCCCTGAAACTAGTGGTCTTGGGGCATTACATATCGCCATCCCCCAGCCACTGAACTAGAACTTGGGGTGCGGATCTATGCTACCCTCCAAGCTTTGAAACTAGGATCTAGGGGCATCTGTCATCCCTAGTCCTGAACTAGGATCTGGGGGAGTTATGTATCGCCGTCCCCCTAGTCCACTCATGCTATTAAAACCAATCTTTCTGAAACATCATTATCTAAAAAGCATCTATAATAAAATTCTGGCTAACGCTCTGTATGCTTAAAAAGTAAGTCTGAATTCAAAACATGATAAATAAAATCAGTTTGAGAAAAGAGGTCCACCCAATGGTTGGAATCTGGCTGGCATTACTCGCTTGCTGAGAAAACTCTGGTCCCTGCGATGGTCTATATTGTAGGAAACGCTTTCCTCGAGCAGCGGAAGTGATTAGGCACACAGATCGACCTTGAAATTTTTTTCTGCTTTCCCTTTCCTTAAAACCGAATGGAACCAGCACATATACTGAAGTTTTGATTCTGTTTCGGACAAGATCTCTGCCCCGAAATGCGCCCAAAACAGTCCCCGAACAGCCCCCGAACTGCAGTGAAATAATGGACTGTTTTGGACCCGTTACACAACCGAACTGCACACAAATCACCCACTGAATTGCGAGAACTGCAAGGCTGATATAGGTCTGATTTTTCCACTAAAAAACAATCCTAACTCAGCCCCAAAAAGTCACCAAGGTGTTTCCCAAAAACCCGAATTAAAACAAAACAAATCGAGCCCCGATTGTAACAAGTGAAGTGCGGCAAATAGGTATTATTGTTCCTCAATGTCGTGACTTATAAGAGTGAAGGAGAAGATGATTTGTTCGTCACCACAAAGTCTTCCGAGCTATATCTCGTTTCAAACGGAAAGTAATGTGGGCTACACACACAAAACAAATCCCTAAACGTTTTAGAGATTTAATCACACATCAAGAATATTTTCTTATTCTTGTTCTTCAATATAGTTTCTCAACTTTTGAGAGAATAGAGAAAAAGAAGAAGATGCCTAGGGCTTGCTAGAATGAGAGAGACCTTCAAAGAAAAATTATATTTTTCTTTTTATACTTACGGTAATTTGTTTCCTAAAACAAATCAACCACTCCCCTCCCTAATAAGCAAGAATCGGCCAAGCTAGGGTTTATTTCAATTTTGTAACATCAAATATTCAATTACCATTATTGAAAGGATGTTACAAAATTAAATAAGCAATTAACAAATTTGAAAATCATAATTTCCAAATTAATGCCAAGGATTTTATTTGTTTCCAAAATAAATAAATCCATTCCCTTTATGCTTGAGGAATTCGGCCACTACTAGGAATAATTGATTAATTTTGTAGCATTAAGTATTCAATTCCATAATTGAAATATATGTTACAAAATTAAAGAGTTACCAACTTTCATAAAGGTGTAACTTCCAAATTTAGTTCAAAAGTTTCCAAAACCCAAATTTGGAATTCCAATATTAGCCTTCATTAAATTATATCATATATAATTTAATTACTAACAATAAATAATTATCATATAATCATTTATTATATAATCATATATTAAATTTTAATATATAGTTATAAGTGTGACAAATAATATTATTATCATATTAATAGTATTTATACCTTTGTGAGTATATAATTGGACTATCCAATTATACTAAATCCGTTATAGTAAATCGAGCTAGCACGAGGACCAAATGGACCTACGGTTCCGAGCTCCAATAATCTTGAAATATTAATTAAGCTCTTAATTAAATATTCCGAATTATTAACTCCGGGTTATTCCACTAAAAACTCGAAGTTGAACTCTCGTTGCCACAGATGATATATTAAGCCGAACCAAGACGGTGTCCATCGATATAGTCATTACATACGAATTGACCCTTCACGAGTATCTCGTAATTAGAGTCGGGTCATAATGTCTGTTATACCCCTCTAATTATTTTTACCTTAAGTACCATTGATCTCTAATGAACGATTTATTCATAACTATTATGAATTTTAATCTTTCTATTCGTAATAGAGAGACTTGAGCGTTCAAATCGTTCAAGTACCGAATCAACCCTTAAGAAAGATACTCATCTACTTCTCGGAAGAAGGAGTGAACTCCATGTCTATGTAAAACGTTCCCAGCTAAAAAATAAACTGTGTCCCCAAAGTACGTAGCTATTGGTCGGGACTGCTACACCCACCTCACCTTTGTAAATCAAAGGACACAGCTTGCCATGCAGGAGTTCGTGGTACACTCAGGATTAAGATCAATCCATATATGACCATCAAGTAGATTGAAATGACTTTCTTTGCTTAACGGATATTATAAGAGTGTCATTTCTATCTAGGTCCAGTCCTATATGATCGCATGATACAAGGTGCCTCCATTATCATGTCTCTACATGGACGATCCGGATCAAGATCGCCATACAAATATAGAATGGACCGTAACTATAGATAAACCACAAACAAATTACCCGCTTTGTTTGCTCTCTATGGACTATTTAAGATTACTAACTTCATACTTAAATCCTCTTGTGTATGACACTCATACACTAAGTCTTAAGGTACATAAGTAATCTATGGTATTTAAGATGATATATAATATGCGAAAATTAAACAAACAATTTGATAAATGAATAATGCATCATTTTATTTCAAAAACATAAAACCGTTTACATCATATGTAGCTCTAGGGCATACATTCCAACATATATTTGATAGACTAGATTAGAAATGGATTAAGAAATTTACTACGGAATCAAGTTAAAATTTGCTTATTCAAGTAAGCGCTATCACTCTGAGGGTATCGTACTCATATCATGATGTAATATGTACACACGAGTTGATATGGGACTCTTAGGGTGGCCTCAAACGTGTTCGGGTGAAATTGAGATGGTTTGAAACTGAATTGGGGAAATTTTTGACCATGCGTCGTGATGCAGGGCATCGCATGTCGCGACGCACATAATTCTAGAAACATACCCAAACATTCCCAGCATGCGTCGTGACGCATTACCTTGCGCGTCGCGATGCGCATCAAACTAGAAGCATTTCTGGGAAAATTCCCAGTTAGTGTCGCGACGCGGAGCATTCTGCGTCACGACGCAAGACCAAATTCTGGTCTTAACTTCATGCTTTCATAATCAATTTTCTCAACACTCTATCCATATCTCCACACAAGCAAAAACCTCAACAAATCTCTAAAATATTATCAATCATTCTCAGTATCAATTCATATCCAATCTATAATCTTTACTTAATCTCATGCTCAAAACTTAACATTGGGGGTTTCCCACCATCATTATTTTCTTATCACTAAAACCATATAAACATCAATAACTATAACTCAACAATATCCATCAACCAACAAATTATCAAGACATCAACATTTAAAAATTGGGTTAAAATTACTTACCTTCTTTCCCTTGATTTCCTTCATTCCTCAAGCCTTCATGATAGTTTTTCTTCTTCTTTGTTTGATGAATGGGTGATTAACACTTGCTTCTTCTTCCTTTTTTTTTTCCTATTTCTTCTTATTCCTCTTGTCTTTTTCCTTCTTCATGTTTTTTTTTCTTTTCTTTTGAATTTTGGGGATACTTGAATAGTATCCCCCGTTTATACTTATGCCATTAAAGATTAGAAAAGTGTAGAATTTAGGGAAATTTTGAGAATTTACTATAATATCTCTAGAGTACTATTCATCTGAATTTTGATCTGCATTTAATGCGAAAGTTGTTACTCTCGATCTTAACTTTCCGACGATATAAAATTCATAAATATCGGAGTTCGTATGAGAATGTTACAGCCCAATACAATGGGTTTTTCGGAGTGGAACATCATAGAATTTCATATTGGAATTTCGAAGGATTTACCGATTGTCCCCAAAGTCGTTCTATGAGTGTATTTATGTCCCAACATAATTTATATTATGTTACCTTCGTCTCGTGATGTAACAATACTACAATATAACAATAGTATAGAGTACCGGTCGTTATAATTAACAATGGATATGCTGCCCAATCATCCCAGGATTCATGGAACTAGGTTAAAAAAATAAATGAATTATTTGTTGAAAACTGTTTTTCGTTCGAAGGGAAAAATAAGAAATTCACCCATCGAATAAACCTCTATCAACACTGAATTTGTTTTGTTAATAGAAAATGTACAAAACATAGTAAGCATACATGATAAACACAAGTTTACGTGGTTCGATGGAAAGTGGCTCCTATCTAAGTCCACGGGATAAAATGAGGGAAATTTTATTACTGCTCGGGGGTCAAGACCAACTCGAGCTACAAGTGGGAGAGTGAATTATAACATTAAAATATCTCGGGTCTTACACAAACCTGTTACAATTCACTCAAGTGGTCAGGTGTCTAACTAACTTTCTCTCTTTATTTATAGTTCTTGAGCTCTAAATCTTTTTCATGTAATGAGATGTAAAAATTACCAACCCTTGAATTTTTGGCTTCAACTTCTTTATATAGGCCTTGTGGCGGCTTTGCTCTGCCACTATTCTACCACTGCATCGGCCTATGGCGTTTGGTAGGGCCTACGACCACTGTGGACCGCTATTTTCCCAATGTCATCATTAACTTTCTAGAAGCACACATTCCCAAGTAGGTCATATGTCACACGATTTTAATACCGATCGGCCTAAGATCCCATTGGTTGCAATACCAAGGCAGATAATGCTCATCGAAGTCTGCCCTCATTCATCTAATTCGGGCTTTTAGATAAGGACCTCATCGGGTCGGGTTCCATAAACTCTTAGGAAATCCCAAATCACCACTCTTCATGTGGTTGAGTCAATATCACAACTCGATCCATCCCCAAAATGCTATGTTCTTGGGATTTCTTCTCCGCTTCTTATGGTCATGTCTCTCTGTCAGACCCCATCCCTTTTTTTGGCCCTTGGGCATTTGAAAACCTCACTTTTGACAATATAATCTTTACTCTGTCATTCCTCGGTATTTAAGCATTTCTTGGAGTAAAAAACCTCAATCAACATATTTCTCATAGTTTCCAATATCAATGAGTTTGTGAGTTGATACCGAAAATTTTACAAAAGATGGTAGTGTATATAGCCAAAGACTGACCCCATGTCTTCGGGATTTGGTCTCTTGAAAACTCTACATCACCACAGCTCCTCCCAGGTTCGTCTTCTAATCGGTGAAATCACATACGTAACTCAAGCGCACGTATCGTCAAGTAGTATAAAAATATCGATCCCACGAGGACTTAATTTCTATTATTGTTATTAATTACTGATTCTATTTATTTACATGTATATAATTATGATGAGAAGAGAATGATTGCTTGATTGGTTGGTTGAATGTGGATTTGCTAAATAAATAAATAAATAAAAATTATAAAACAAAGGAAATTAATAATAAAGAAAATAAAAATCTATGGTTGTGATTCCACACAATATTATTCTAATGATGAATTGATTATCTTATATATGTATAATAAATTAGTTTGTTAACCTGGAACACAAAGATATGCAAAAGGCTCTTCCGATGGTCAGATGCAAACACCCAAAGTAACCCAATTAACTATATTCCTATGTTAACCAAGTTACTTCGAATTCTTTAAAGTTCAAGTTTCAATTGTGACTACCCTCGCCCGACATGTATATGTCTATCCTGTAAGGAAATCTACTTAAGGGACATCTACCCTAAGGTGAGATCGTGAGCTATTGAATCTAAGGATGAAACCTAAAATCCATTTTCCAAGTTCATTTTAAGTTTACCACATCAATCTTATTAATGGCCAGTTAACAAGAAGCATTAAGCTTAAGATTCAATAAAAAAGCCAAAGCATCACACTTAATATAATTAAATCAATTATTAAACTCGTGAATATTGTGTTTTATCACTTCCCTAGAATAAAAATAAAATGCTGGGGGTTAGGGGATCCACCTTTAATATTTCAAATGTAGAAATCTCACTTTATTATAATATAAAAATTATCAGTGTTACCCATTTAAGTCAAACCAGCCATAAAGGCATTGTTATTATTTGTCCATAAATCAGCCATAGAGGCGGTAATCATTTGTCACCTAAAGACCAACCATATAAGGGCTGTCACATTATGTCAAATAAATAAAACCAGCCATTAAGACGGTATCAACTTTAATCCATATTATTAAATTATAATTTTCATATTATAAAATAAGTGAGATTAATCTACCTCATCATATTAAAGGTTTCACCCTTCCCCCAACAGAAATTGACTACTAACCATAAAAGAAAGTAAACACACACAAACTATTATTACTAAATATAAAAATAAAAATACATTACAAAACTACTAAATAAAACACACAAGATACAATCCTTAATTCTTTATTAAGAAACCAAGGAAAGTATGAAATTTACAAATGAAATGGCTCGGTATTTATAGGCAAATTTTACCTCCACCAATTTCTCCACCAAACATGGCACAAAACATGGCACCAAATCCTCCACCAAACATGCAAGCATGTTTGGTGGAAGTTTGACAATTGTAAATTGTCATTTTCCATTTTATTTTTATTTTTGATTATGACTTTAGTAATTATTCATAACACAATTAATAAATTTTCATCAATTACGGTCATGAAAAATTCAGAATTCGAAACTCTTATGAACTTAAAAGTTGTAGATCTTTGAGTCTTCGTTAATTTGGAACTTGAATCACCTCCATCCGATATCGGAGTAAAATGTTATGGCCAAAATATAAAAATTGCGGAAAGTTGAAATTTCTGAAATTGTACTTCGTTAGAACGCCATTTCAAGTTTCCAACCTCCAAAATCCAAACGAAAAGTCCAATTTTTGCTATTATTTGTTCCATATTTTGTCTGAAATGATTCCATTGATTCCCGAACTTATTTTATTTGTAAAATAAATAAAAATACATCAAAATGTTCATAAAACTCGGGAAACTATACAAAATATTAAGTAAAAGGGGCGGTAAATATTGACATATTTTCCGCTCATCATCTTCCTCGGGACGGGCTGCTCTACTTGCTTCCAAAAATATTATTTTCTGATGATTTCCTTTCTTTCACTACCCTTGAAAAAATTACTCCTAAGGTTCTGAAATGTCCCGATGAGTTCGCAATGGCCTTATTTAAATGCCCATCACATCCATCACATCCCCTTTCCATTTTGTCTCCTCGATGTGCCAAGTGTCTCCCATCCGTGACTTGCTCGCCAAAACTTGAGTGGCTTAGATTAGACCCAGTTTCGGTTCAAAATCGAACCAATAGGAATCAGATGATTTCAATTTCAATCGATTCTGTAACATTCCCCGTACGGGAATGTTATCGGCAAGCAAAAGATCCCACTATCGCCTAAGCCTCTAACTCATGCACTTGGACACTTGCTTTTATCTTAATACTATGCAATGTTTTACTCAATCACACATGCATCTTAATAACTTAAACAAACTTAAATGCTAGATCATGAAACCAAATAAATGCATATATACATGTTTGAAAATATTTATAATTTGTACACAACATCAAGTATATGTCCATGATACAATAAAATGACATCCATAAGCTATATTCTACGTGAACATAGATATGATACTGTGGACCCGATGACTAGTGACTGCAGTATAACGCTTGTCCTCGAACTGGGTCTCCAAAAGCAAAGCATGGCTCACCAGAAGAAAATCCTGCAAAACAACTGGGAAGTGGTGGGGGTGAGTCTTGAGGATCTCAGTGAGTGGAGCTACAAAATAAGAAAACTAAATCAAAACATTTAAGCAAAATCATTTATTCTGAAGTACTTTTGAAAACTTTGCTTGAAATCTGGGTCTTTTCTTAAATCTAAGAAAAGCCTTTCTGAAACCTTCTGTGAAATAATATCTCTGGTTCTGTGGAAAAACTTAACGTATGGGGGCGTTACGTATCGATGTACCCCCATACGCCCAACTGGAGCCAGAAGTTTGCACGTTTCTACCTTGATCACATCGCGACACATGCAAGCCCGTGTCGCGACACATGCAAGCCTGTGTCGCGACACGCCCGCATAAAATAGATGCACCCCTCTGCCTCGTATGCGTCACGACGTGAACTTTGCGCGTCGCCACGCGACGCCTATTCCAGGGGCTTATTTCATTCTTGCATGGTTAGTCCCCAAATCCATTTCATTTCCACACAAAAAACTTCAAAAACATCAATTTCCATCACATAACACTCTCGAACATCTCATCTTCACCCAAAATTTATCATTCATTCCTATTTCTTCAATTAAAGAAAATAAGACATGAAACAATTCACATGCATCAATTCCTTCACTCAAAATCACCCAAACTACATCCTCATCAAACCAACAACACACCACAATCATCTGATTACCAAAATTCAAATCATTAAAATTTGGTCAAGAACCCTTATCTTAGTTCAATCTTTTTCTTCCTTAAGTATGCAACAAGAATCTCCTTTATCTTCTTTTAGGGTTAACTTTGACGGATTACCTTGCTTAACTTCAAGATTTTGGCAAGAAAATTTGTAAACTTTCTCTCATTCCTTCTTTGAATCTCACGGTGATGCCAAGGAAATGAAGAAATGATTTTCTCATTTGTAGTTATTTAATCATTTTCTAGAGAAGTCTAGAAAAAAATTTGATGTTGTATTGATTTTGGGCATTGACTTCAATTTTTATTTCTTCTTAAATTATTTTTTGGGCCTTAAAAAGAAACCAAGAAAGTTGGGCTAAAATCCAAGTATTGGATCATTATTTCTAAGTCGATCCCGGAAGTATTTACTAGTCCAGCGAAGAAAAATCCAATACGTCCATAACCGAGCAAAATTATTTGGGGTCTTTATAAATTATCCCCATTTAAAATGATTCATCCTCGAATCAAAAGTTTAAAGGATATGATGTGTACCTTCATCTGCGAAGAGTTGGGGGTATTGCTCTCTTATGGTTTCCTCCGGTTCCCAAGTAGTCTCTTGCTCCTTGTGATGCTGCCAAATCACCTTGACTGAAGGAACACCCATCGGGACCGTAGCTTTCTTATCTCTCTACCCATAATAGCTATTGGTTGTTCTGAATAAGATAAGTCTTGATGGATATCAACCATCTGAGGCTCCAACATATGAGATTCATCCCGCAAAAACTTCCGTAACATAGATATATGAAAAACTGGATGTATCATGTCCATGTTAGGTGGAAGCGCCAGTTCATATGCTCTTCCTCCAACTCTCCGAAGTATCTGGAACGGCTCGATAAATCTAGGGCTGAGTTTACCCTTTTTGCCGAATCGCATGACTCCCATGAAAGGAGATACCTTCAGAAACAAAAAATCCCCCATATGAAACTCCAAATCCTTCCTCCGATGACATGCATAACTCTTTTGTCAACTCTAAGCCGTATTCAACCTCTCTCTGATCAGCTTTACCTTTTCCATGACATCTTGTACCAAATCCGGTCCTAATAACTTTTGCTCTCCGACTTCAAACCATCCCACTGGAGATTTGCACTTCCTTCCATACAAAGCTTCAAATGGTGCCATTTGAATTCTTGCTTGATAATTATTATTATAAGCAAATTCTATAAGTGGCAAATACTGGTCTCAATTTTCCTCAAACTCAATTGCACAAGCCCGCAACATGTCTTCTAAAGTCTGTATGGTGCGCTCTGACTGACCATCAGTCTGAGGGTGAAATCATGTGCTAAAGCGTAACTGTGAACCCAAAGCTTCCTGAAATGATTGCCAAAACTTAGAGGTAAATTGAGAACCTCGATCAGAGACAGTTGAGACAGGTACTCTATGCAACGACACTATCTCATCTAGGTACAGTTTAACATATTGGGCTGCTGTGAAACTAGTCTTAACTGGAAGAAAATGTGCAGATTTGGTCAATCTATCCATAATTACCCATATAGAGTCACACCCTTCGGGGTACACGGAAGTCCAACGACAAAGTCCATAGTGAGCTTCTTTTATTTCCACTCTGGAACATCTAAACTCTGTAGCTTTTCTGTTGGTCTCTGATGTTCAGCGTTAACTTACTGACAAATGAGATACCTTGTGACAAATTCAGCCACATCTTTTTTTCATACCATCCCACCAATATAGATCCTTAAGGTCATGATACATCTTGGTGATTCCAGGATGTATGTGTTAGATGAAGTATAGGCCTTCTCTAATATCGAGCGTTTCAACTCTGGAACTGGAGGAACACATACTCTATTCTTCATGATGAGATTTTCACCATCTAGGTAATACTCATCATCTGTACCTTATTGTAATCGACATCTAATCTGTTGCACCTCAGGAACCGTTTCCTGTGCAACCCTGATTTCATCGACGAGGGTGGATTTAACTTAAATCTACGCCAACAACCCTCCTTACGTCGTCTCCTGGAAGTTCACTCCATCGAGCACATAACTTTGTATTTGTCTGATTGGGCGCCATCGCTCAATTGGCAAATGAGCCAAACTTCCCATAGACTTTCTACTTAAAGCATCCGCCACAACATTAACTTTGCCTGGATGGTACTGAATGGAGTAGTCATAATCTTTCAACAACTCCACCCATCTCATCTGCCTTAAATTAAGCTCATTTTGGCTCTGGATATACTTAAGGCTTTTATGATCGGTGAAAATTTCAAACTTTTCACCGTATAAATAATGTCGCCATATTTTCAGAGCAAAAATTATTGCAGCCATCTCCAAATCATGAGTGGGGTAATTTTACTCATAAGGCTTCAATTATCTGGAAGCATAAGCAATCATTTTCCCTCTCGGCATCAATACACAGCCTAAACCCACTTTAGAAACGTCACAATACACTGTAAATCCTCCTGATCCTGCTGGCAAGGCAAGAATATGAGCAGTAGTCAATCAGCTCTTGAGTTCCTGAAAACTCTTCTCACAAGCATCAGACCACTCAAAATTCACATTCTTCTGAGTCATCCGCGTTAGTGGAGCAGCTATCATGGAGAAATTCTCTATGAATCTCCTATAATATCCTGCTAAACCCAAGAAGCTACGAATCTCTGTTACGCTTTTAGGCTGATGCCAATTCTGAATAGTTTCAATCTTCTGGGAATCTACCCCAATTTCTTCTTTGGACACCACATGCCCCAAAAATACCACATTAGTCAACCAAAACTCACACTTCGAGAACTTAGCGTATAACTTATGTACTCTCTATGTCTGCAACACCTAGTGTAAATATTCTGCATGCTCCTGCTCACAACGCGGATACACCATAATATCATCAATAAAGACTACTATGAACTGGTCTAGAAAAAGGTCTAAACACCATGTTCATTAAGTTCATAAATGCTGCAGGGGAATTAGTCAAACCAAATGACATTACTAAAAACTCGTAATGCCCGTATCTAGTCCGAAAAATTGTCTTCGAGACATCACTCTCTCTAATCTTCAATTGATGATAACCCGAGCGTAGGTCAATTTTGAGAACACTGTGCCCCATGCAACTGATCAAATAGATCATCAATTCTTGGCAGTGGATAATTGTTCTTGATTGTCACCTTATTTAGCTACCGATAATCTATACATAATCGTAACGTTTTGTCCTTCTTCCTCATAAACAACACTGGAGCACCCCACGGGGATACGCTGGGGCGAATGAAGCCCTTATCCAGCAAGTCTTGTAACTGCGCCTTCAAATCTCTGAATTCTGTATGGGCCATTCTGTATGGAGGAATCGATATAGGCTGGGTTACTGGTATAACGTCTGTACAAAACTCAATCTCCCTATCTCGAGGTAATCTTGGCAACTCGTCTGGAAACACATCAGGATACTCCCTCACCACCGAGATCTGTTCAAGATCTTTATTTTCCACTCTACCGTCTATTACATAAGCCAAGTAACCCATATTCTTCTTCTGGAGTGCTTAAATGCCTGCATAGCTGATATCAAATTGTGGGGCGCTACAGTTCTATCTCCCTGAAAGACTTTTACTGGTCTATCGGGAACATGTAGTGCAACAGTCTTCTCCTGACAATCAAGTACCATATGGTGCTTAGCTAACTAATCCATCCCCAAAATGACATTGAAGCTCAAAATACCCAGCACTACTAAATCGGCATAGGAAATGTATCTGTCAATGTCTATAGAACACTGCTTCATGCTTGAGTAGCTTCTAAGGGGTCTCCTAATGGTGTAGCTATAATGATAGGGGAGTCTAAAGGCTCAACGTCCCTACCCATCTGCGTCGCATAGCACGGTGCCATAAAAGAATGTGTAGCACCAGAATCAAATAACACACTTGCTTGTACAGAATCAATCAGTAATTTACCTGTGACCACCATATTGGATGCTTGTGCCTCCTGGGGAGTAAGGGTATACACCCTGCCCTGAACTCTGCTGGAGGAAGCCTGTCATCGATCACCAACTGATTGTCTCATTCCTCCTACTGTCTGTCATATACTCAATGGTCTCAGCTCTCCTCCTTCTATATTTCTGTTAGGCTGTGGCTGGGGTGCAGATGGGGCGACACTATAAGATGGCAACTGCTCTGTTGGTACTGGGCAGTCTCTATTCAAATGACCAATCTGCCCACACCGATAAAAACCTTTACTCCCAGATCTACGAGTCCAGGTATGTGCTCGTCCACAAGTTGAACATTATGGTAGGTTCGCCTAGGCTGGGCTACTGAAGGAGAGGAAACTGTATGAGAATCGACACTCTGAGCCGGTCTATGATCCTGACCCCCTTGAATTGAACCCATGTCTCTCCGTGTCGTAGACAGAGCTGACATCTGCTGCTGTCTACAATGGCCACTCTGTTGCAACCTAATCCTCTCCTCTGATATAGATTTCTTTCGGGACTCCATCTCTGCTTGTCTTTATTTAACCCATTAATATCGAAGCCCATTCATAAACCTATTCACCTTCATTTCCTCGGTATTGATTAGGTATGAGGCATAGTGAGACAATCGTGTAAACCGTATGTCATACTCAGAAAACCGTCATCTACTCACCCTGTACCAGCTGTTCAAACTCACGAGTTCTGGCACCTCTGATACTTTGCGGTAAAAATCTGAATAAAAAGGCCGTACTGAACTCAGCCCACGTCAGAGGAGAATCATCTCATCACCGACCATCTCGAAAAGACATAAACCATGTGTTAGCGACATCTCTCAATTGAAAGCTGACTAACTCCACTGCCCTCTCCGCAGAACACCCCAAAACCGTGCATATCTGATCTGATTCTTCAATGAATCCACAAGGGTCATGGGAGGTCTCCACTCCTAAAAATATGGGAGGTGAAGCTTCCAGAAATCATGCAAAGATACCAGTAATTCTTGTCGCTGCATGATCTGAATCGTTATTTGAGGTGGCTCATGTGGCATATCAGAAGGTCCGACTCGATATGTAGTAGGGTCTGGTATTTTTGGAGAATCTACTGTTTGGTGAGCCATTGATACTCCTACTAGTGGTGGTGGTGGTATATGAACGGTGGGTTCTGCAGCTCTTGGCTCTGGGCCTGATGGCTGCAGCTGACGAGTAATCAACTAGGCTAAGGCTGCTACTGACTGCTGAATCTATTGCAAACCCGCAACTACTGGGTCATTGGGCTGGACCACTGCGCAACTCTACCTTCCCCCACAGTACTCTCATGAACTGACTCCACTCCTTGCCCCTATCTGGCTCTGGGGGAGGTACTACCGATCTCTAGTCCAGATTTATGCCTTGAGGTGCCCTACCGCGCCTAGGTCTACCTCTTACCCCAGTCCTTCCCATGGGCGGCATGGAATTCTAAGAATTTAAGAGAGAAAAGAAATAGTTAATTACAGGTAAAATAATTATAAGTGATAAGAATGAGACAAGCCTCGAGACAAGGTTACTAAAGTAAACAACCACTTATAAATAGTAGTACCCTGGGTATACTACATATACAAGCCACTGCTGTTCCCTTACTGCAGTCACTGACTCCCTGGACCATGCTCTGATACCATCCTCGATGTGCCAAGTGTCTCCCATCCGTGAATTGCCCGCCAAAACTTGAGTGGCTTAGATTAGACCCAGTTTCGGTTCGGAACCGAACCAATAGGAATCAGATGATTTCAGTTTCAATCAATACTATAATATCCCCAGTACGGGAATGTTATCGGCAAGCAACAGATCCCACTGTCGCCTAAGCCTCCAACTCATGAACTTGGACACTTGCTTTTATCTGAATATTATGCAATGTTTTACTCAATCATACATGCATCTTAATAACTTAAACAAACTTAAATGCTAGATCATGAAACTAAGTACATGCATATATACATGTCTGAAAATATTTATAATATGTACATAACATCAAGTATATGTCCATGATACAAAAAAAATGACATCCAGAAACTATATTCTTCGCGAACATAGATTTGGTACTGTGGACCCGATGACTAGTGACTGCAGTATAACATTTATCCTCGAACTGGGTCTCCAAAAGAAAAAACATGGCTCACCAAAAGAAAATCCTGCAAAACAACTGGGGAGTGGTGGGGGTGAGTCATGTGGATCTCAGTGAGTGGAGCTACAAATAAGAAAACTGAATCGGAACATCTGAGAAAAATCATTTATTCTGAAAATGCTTTTGAAAACTTTGCTTGAAATCTGGTATTTTCTTAAATCGGAACATCTGACCAAATCCATTTCATTTCACACACAACAACTTCAAAACATCAATTTCCATCATATAACACTCCCAAGATCTCATCTTCACCCAAAAATTATCATTCATTCATATTTCTTCAATTAAAGAAAACAAGACATGAAACATTCCACATGCATAAATTCCTTCACTCAAAATCACCCAAACTACCTCCTCATCAAACCAACAACACACCACAATCATCTGATTACCAAAATTCAAATCATTAAAATTTGGGTCAAGAACTCTTACCTTAGTTCAATCTCTTTCTTCCTTAACTATGCATGAAGAATCTCTTTTTTCTTCTTTTAGGGTTAACTTTGACAGATTACCTTACTTAACTTCAAGATTTTGGCAAGAAAATTTGCAAACTTCTCTCATTCCCTCTTTGAAACTCACGGTGATGCCAAGGAAATGAAGAAATGATTTTCTCATTTGTAGTTATTTAATCATTTTCTAGAGAAGTCTAGAAAAAAATTTGATGTTGTATTGATTTTGGGCCTTGACTTCAATTTTTATTTCTTCTTAAATTTGTTTTTGGGCCTTAAAAAGAAACCAAGAAAGTTGGGCTAAAATCCAAGTATTGGATCATTATTTCTAAGTCGATCCAGGAAATATTTACTAGTCCGGCGAAGAAAAATCCAATACGTCCCTAACCGAGCAAAATTATTTGGGGTTGTTAGAGATTCCGGTTATAGAACCGGAATCAATTTTTTTTTTCCGATTCAGTTTGGTTCAACCCATCCCGAACCAAAAGGAACTGAACGGTTCTAACGGTTTGAAGCGGAATTATTAGAATAGTCTGGTTCCAACCGATTCCACAGTTCTAACAGAAACCGTTTTTGCCCAATGGCTACTTGCCATTGGTAGAGGTGTTCATAGGGTCGGATCAACCCGCGACGCGATGTGACCCGACCCATGTAGGTTTTAAAAAACATTTTACCCGACCCGACCCTGAAATTTATGGGTTGGGCAACAGGTTTGATCTTAAAACCCGACCTGACCTATAATATTTTTATTATTTTTTAAAAAATTTTATTATTTTTTTAAATTTTTACTATTATTTCATTTGTTTATTACTTTTGTTGTATTAAAACTTTATGATATAAAGTTATGAAAAATTGCTGGTGCATTATACATACTGAAAAAATTTCTATCCACATAGCTAATTTTTAAACAAGAAGTATAACAAGAATAAACTAATATTTATTCTACTGAGCATTGGGCTGAGTAGTAATGTACAATATGAACATTGAAAAATTTGTAATGTTCATAAATGTAAACTTCGTTTGGGACATATTTTTGGTTTACTGAAATGTTCATAAAGACCAATGTCATAAAAATAAATTTAGTGAATTAATTAGGAATGACACATTAAGACTTGTGATGCAGAAAAATTGATTTGTTAAATCTCATGGCTATGCAAACTTTTTTGTCGACTTAACAAGCACAAAGCACACATAATTTCTATCCTTATAAAGTTTTGTTGTATTAAAACTTTATAATATAAAGTTATATATATGATAATTTTCGGGAAATAACATAACTAATATTTTATTTCAAAACAATTAATTCATTAAAAAAAAAAATTTTGACCGACCCGACCCGCAACCGATTGCGGTTCACCTTCCGTGGCCCAACCACGACCTGACCTCCGCGTCACCCGACCCGATCGAGTCTCACAAAAGTTAATAAAACTCGACCCAATCTGACCCGTGAATACCCCTAACCGTTGGGCTAGCAACAGTGAGCCATTCAACGAACCCTTTTGCTTTTTATTTTTATTTTTTGTTAATTAAAATTATTAAACTACCCTTAATAATATTAATAAAATAGCTAGTTTTAGGGGTAATTTAGGTATCGCAAAAATAATTCAAAAATATATAAATAAAGGTCATACTTCATTTTTTCAACATACCAATTCTCTTATTCTTAATTCACTCAATTTCTTTAATTCTCTCATCTTCAATTTCTACAATTGATTTAATTTTGTGATTCTTCAATATTAAGGAAAAATAGCAAGCTCATTTGAGAAAACCATGTCTAATGTCTCAACCCAAGAAAGCTGCCAAAAAATCGGTACACGGAGAAGAGAAATTAAGTCTCGATCTTCCGATATTTTCAAAATTCATTTTCATTTAGTCGAGACTAAAAATGAAGGTCCAAGAGTAAAATGCAACTATTGTGGTGTATCTTACAAATTTACTGACAACTATGGTAATATGAACAAGTACTTGGATAGACATCATACCGCTGAAATTGGACTTGATATAACACAAACTCAAATAGGCAGATACGCTTTATCTAGTAGAGGTACGATTTCTTTAGATTTATTTAAATATTCTTATGTTAAAAATAATGAAGAATTTGCTAAATTTACTTATATGGGGTTATCTTTCTTTAAGTTTTAGTGAAAAAATTACTTTTACTAATTATGTTCGAAAGGCTTTAAATCATGCTGCCTGTAAAATGCTTAGAAATACAACAAAATGAAAAAAATTAAATTATACAAAGATGGTAAAATTATTTTAAATTAAATATTTAAATATATTAAAGATCGTCTTTCTATTTTTTCAGATATTTGAAGTGACCATTGGCAAACACACTCATACATGGGTGTGACTTGTCATTGGATTGATGCATCGTGGAACTTACAAAAATGACTTATTACATTTAGAGTTTTTGATAGCAACATATTGCACAAAATATTTATATTATGATTAAAGTAATTTTTTATGAATATGGTTTATTAGGTAAAATTTTAGAAATTGGTTTTGACAATGAATCTGTAAATACTACATCAATTAGAGATTTAAAAGAAATATGTCAACTAAATTTAGGGGGACGATTTTTCATGTTCATTACACATGTCATGTCCTTTATTTATATGTTCAAAATGGTCAGACTTATTTAGAACATCACATTAATCATATTGAGATTGCACTTAATCGTATTTGGTCATATTCTAATATTAGGAGATAATGAGCAAAATTTTGTAAATTAAATAGTGTTAAATCAGTAAAATTTTAATGAGATGTTCCAACTCGTTGGAATTCAACTTATTTTCTTTTAACTCAAGCTTTTCCATACAAAGATGTATTATATAGTTTTTCCCCAACATGTTTAACATACAACACTTTACCTAGTTAACGTGATATTTGTGAAAAAAATTTAAAAAATTTAAAAGTTTTTAATGATGCAATAAATTTTTTTAGTGATGTTTATTATCCTATAATAAATTTATTTCTTGTTGAATGTTTGGATATTGTTGGTACTTTATATTAGCATTCTGAAAGTTAAAATATTAAGGATATTGTTTTATTTGAAGCTATTAATGTTAAGGAAAGTTAAATTTATTTCTTTATCTTATTGTCAGAGTTTTAATCTTAGATTTAAATTAGACGATTTGAATAATGGCTTGCAAACTTACTATGAATTTTTAGGAATAGATGATGAAATTAATGTTAGAAAAATAATAGATTTATTTAATGATTATGTCAATAGATATAACTTACAATCATCATGATAATCTAGTAGCGAACCCGTAATACATTCAAGATTTAGAATAGGTGATCATTGTTTACTACAATGAAATAAAAAACAGATGGAAACCACAACTAATTGTTGGGATATATACCCTAAAGCTTCTTGTATTTTGTAAACATAACCTTTTTGTTATGAAATAAAAGATGCATTATTCATTTATCAATTATTTGATTTAAAATCGCATATTATTAATTGTCTTATTTACCCTTGATTACTTATGTGCCTTCAGGCTTAGTGTATGAGTGTCATACACAAGAGGATTTAATTCTGAAGAAAGTAATCTAAAATAATTCATATAGAGCAAACAAAACAGGTACTTTATTTGTGATTTATCTATAACTGCGGTCCATTTTACAAATATATGGAAACCTTGATCCGGGATCATTTATGTGATGACATGAGAATGGATGCATCTTATATGATGTGATCATATAAGATTGGATCCATATAGAAATGAATTTCTTATAATATCTATTAAATAAAGAAATTCATCTCAATTTACTAGATGGTTATATATAGATTGATATGAATCATGAGTGTATTACGAACTCCTGCATGACATGCCATTTCCTTTGATTTACAGAGGTGATGTTGGTGTAGAAATCCCCGACCAATAGCTATGTACTTTGGGGACATGGTTTGGTGTGTAGCTGAGGACGTTTTACATAAATATTGATTTCACTCCTTCTTGCGAGAAGTAGATGAGTATATTCTCTAAGTGTTGATTCAGTATTTGAACGATTAGAGCGCTCAAGTCATTCTATTACGAATAGAAAGATCAATATTCATAATAGTTATGCATAAATCATTCATTAGAGAATCAATTTTACTTAAGGTAAAAATAATTAGAGGGGTATAACATACATTTTGATCCGGCACTAATTTGAGATACTCGTGAATGATCAATCTGTATGTAATGACTATATCGATGGACACTGACGTAGTTCGGCTTATTGGAGCTCATATCTGTAGGTCCATTTAGTTCCCGTGCTAGCTCGATATACTATAGCAAATTAAATATAATTGGATAGTCCAATTATAAACTCACATGTATTATAATTATTAATGTGATTAATAATTAATTTCACACTTGAAACTTTATATTAAATTTAATATTAAGTTTTCTGTAAATAAATAATTATGAGATAATCATTTATTGGTTTTTAAAAAAGTTTGTAATTATTAAATTATGTTTTATAATTTAATATATTATTTTGGAAATGAATAAATTTGAAATTTGATTTTAAAACTCTTTATTACTAAAATGGTAATTATATTCTTTTATTTAATAACATGTTAAATGTCATTATGATGACATTTATTAAAAAAAAATTTGGAGTTACAATTTCTCTAGGGTTGGCCGAAACTAGGGATGGCAGTGGGTAGGGTATGGTGCGGGTTTTCCATTACCAACCCGCACCCGCATATGTAAATAAATTACCAAACCCGCACCATACCCGTTGCGGGTTTTAATTTTCATTACCAAACCCGCACCGCAAATAAAAATAAATTACCAAACCCGCATTGGTACCCAACGGATTTTTTGCGGGTTTTTAAAATATTGAATTACTTTGTGTTCTTAATAATATAATTTTTTTAATTAAATAATTTATTTTTAATTGCTAGTTGTAGTTTTCACATTTGTTTTTCATTTGACATATACAACATGCAATGTATGTATATACAGTACATAGATAACATAATGTATGAAAGACTCAGTACCATATGTTTTTTTTTTCATATAAACATAATTAAAACGAGTTCTTCCATTCATAATTATAATGATCTAAATTAGTCAACTCAATCGACAATAAGCTAAAAAGTAATCACCAACCTTTGGTCATATTTTTTATGCTAAGTGTAATGAAAGTGATACTTACAAGGCTCAAGTGGTGTAAGTGTAAAGAAGAAGCAGGAAAGCTACTGAAGTTGCAGCAAACACTAGCTTATTTTGCTCCTCTCCCGTTTCTGATTATGTGAACTTAATCCAAATTTTTGCATTATAATTTTATTAACAAGTGTGATTAGAAAAAAAAATAATAGTCATGCAAAAAATCTTCAGTTGGGCAGGTTGCGGGCTGCGGCTGAGTGAGAGTGTGGAACTGTGGATTAGTGTTTTAGGTTTAGGTTTTGTTAGTTGTTTTTATATGAAGGTTTTTTTTATATTGTCCTAAATATTAATTAATAAAAATAATATTGCGGGTATGTGGATACCCGCAGCGGATACCCGCATTTTTTTCTTAAATACCAAACCTGCACCGCACCCGCAGCGGGTTCTGCTTTAAATTACCAAACCCGCACCGTACCCACTAATATATTTACCAAATCCTACCCATTGCGGGTGGGTTTTTGCGGGTTTGCGGGTTTGTGGGTAAAATTGCCATCCCTAGCCGAAACTTACAAGGGTTTGGGGGTTGTTTTTGTAATTTTATTGCAAACTTTATAACTCTAAACCCTAGCTATAAAAGAAAAATATGTTTTTCTTTTATGAGTAATTCCTATTGAATAACCCTAGCTTATTTGTTTTTCTCTCAAGTTGTTGAAAGAAAAGAAAAACAAGAACCTTGTGTGTGATAATTTTTTCTTCTATAAAAAGTTTAGAGATCATGTTAATGAGTGTAGCCCACACTACATTTTACTGGTAGCTGAGTCAAAGCACGAAGATCATTCGGAGTTCGAACAAATTCTTTTTTCTTCTTCTTTTAAGGCTTACGGCAGTGAGCAAAATTTTGTTCATTGCCTTCATGGTTTTTAGCGTTTGTTTGTGTTTGGTTTGCTCATTGTGTGCAGAAAATTTGACAACTTAATGGGCTGACTTGGGAACATTTTGGGGCTTTTTTGAGTGTGAATTACATACAGAACAGCTGCTGAAAAATAATAGAACAACCAGAAAATTCAGGGAGCTGTGCTTTTTTATTTTCAGTGTGTAAAAGAGTCCAGTTTTCGATACTAGATCAGCTGTTGATCGGGGCTATTAAAATCATCAAAACAGAAGCAAATTGAGGCAAATAGGGCTGGGCAAAAACGACAATAAGGAGGGAAGGGCAAAAGAAATTGCAAGTCGATCCACGAAGCCTAACACGCTTCCACTGAGCGGGAAATCGGTTCCTATAATTGGCATCTAGAGTGAGATTGAGAAGTGATCTTAAGCTTTCTTATTTTTTAAAAAGATTTATGTTTTTATTTATTTATATGTGATATAAATTGTTTTATGCATGTTGTGATGAGTAGACATATTTTTATATTTATGTGATAATATATTTTTTGTTTGTGTTCATGTGATGAATGTATTGCATTGGTCGTAAATTTTTCCGGCTCTTATTTTTTTGTCGTTTTGCTTTTAGGAATGTAAGGTCATAAGGCCAATTTTTACAAAGTGTTGTAAATAATTTTTATATAAATTTTTGAGTTGTATCATTTTTATGAAAATTAGAGAGCTCTTGCAGTCAACTACAACACAAAGATATTTTCCTCATATACCATTTCATGGAGCAAGTTTTGAAGACGAAGGAATATCTTGGTAATTTTTTACTAAACAGATTAGTATAAGAAATAAGGGTCCGGTCAATGAAATTTTATTTTTTATGTTACATTTATTTTTAATTCGAAATATTTGAATAACATGACATATAGCTTAGAGTGCTTACTCTTACATTTTCACATGTCATAACATGTTAAACATGCATAATTGTTCTAAATCATAAATTTGATTTTATGAAATTTAAAGGAGTTAAATTAGTAGATATTATGCATGGAAATAAATTAATTGGAGTAATTTTTTTTAAGGTTTAAAAATTAAAAATTCAGATTTGATATATAATGGTCTTAATGTAACATCCCTAATCCGAGAGATGCTACCAACAGGGAATAGACCATACTATCCCGATAAACCTATGACTTTTGATAACCGCTATTCTTATCTCACATATATATAAACACATGCATGGGACCATAGCCCAACTTATCAACCATGTATGTATAATATTCTTAATACTAAGTACTATGTTTAAATACATATTTCAATACTGACAATAACTTTTATAATGCAATATACATGTGACCTTTACTGTATAACTGTAACATCCCGCCTAAGCCATGATGCTACCGGCAGGAGACAGGCTAATCCTGCCTCCATAAGCCTCTGAATCTAATGAAATTTCGGCATGATATATTCGTAACATCAAGCAACCTGACCTATAGCAAGCATCCATATACAACATGAACATAAAAATCTCGGCCTCAGGCCGAATTCACATCAATGCAATCTAAGGGCCCAACAAGAATGCGATGCAGACATAAAGACATAATACAGCTAGGACTCCGTGCCCGAAAGTACGTATATACAAAAACTTTACAACATAAGCATCTGTGCTCAGCACGTCTCAACAATGCTCAAATACACAAGACTCGACTTCCCCAAGACTTGGTGACTGGCTGACTGCAACGCTGCTATCTGACTGCTCCGCGACTCTGAAATCCACGGTCGACCGTTTAGGTCACCAACCTGCAAAACTCAAAACACTGTTGGGATGTGAGTCGTAATGACTCAGTAAGTAACTGTTCATTCCTTGAGCGTCAAGCACATGCAAAGTCTGGGTCATGTTTCTGTATTAACCTGCGATGTCTATGTGATCATGCAAATATAAATTAAGTTTAATCTCAATATTGATTCCAATCCATTTAACAATCATATTACTTTATCACTAATCCTCTATATTTGACTACACACATACTTTAAATCATGTTTCTTATTTACATCTTCAACATCCATAACAGACATCAAGTTTCTATTTTACTAACTATATATCGAAATCCATCACACTTCTGTTGCGCTACTCTGATTTTTCTCTTTACCTTCATGTATACTATGTGCTAATCTAGATTAGGCAATTATAATAACTTCCTTACTCTTTCTATTTTGAAATATCATCAAATCAGTTATATTAAAACATTATTTCTGTCAAACATTTAATCCACTACCACCAACCATGTATACATGCATATGTTATTAAATCATCATGTTATAACATCTTTACAATATGTTCTTTCAAAGTGAGCATACAACTCATACAGTCATCAATAATGTATATGCATTTAACTAAAATCATGCTATCATGCACTAGTATTTAACACAATGTTACTTCTATATGAATATGCCTCACACAGATATTAACCATATATACATATTAATGCAATCATGCCATTATACATTTATGCCAAACTATATGCATAATAGTAATTTATACTCTACTCTCGCATGTCATGCTTTTAGAAAAATATTTTTTGGAAATCTTTTCTGAAAAAACTACTTTCTGAAAATTCTTTCTAAAACTCTGTTTGAAAATCTCTTAATAAAACTTATCTTTCTAAAATCATGCTTTGAATCTCTGGTTTTTGGAAACTATTTCTAAAATCTTGTTTCTGAAAACTGTTTACTGGGAATCTGAAAACTGAAAACTCTTTCTGAAAATCTTTCTTTTTCTTGTACTTCTTTCTAAAACCGTCTTTCTAAGTTCTTTTCTGAAACTCTTTTCTGAAAACTGAAAACTGAAATATGAAATCCTTTTTCTGAAAACCAAATCTCCGCCCGTAGGCGCATCTCCGCCCGTAGGCGCATCTCCGCCCGTAGGCGTATCTCCGCCCAGGAATGTACCATCTGAGCGCTGAGGATCTAGGAGCGTTACCCCAGTCCTCCACATGTGCACATGTGTCTAAATCCGTCAATTCCAATTAGTGTACAGCTGGGATGGGTCAAATCCCAAATCCCAATTCCATATGATATCCGTCAATTCCAACTGAATCTCAAGTTACATACTGGGGTGAGTTTTTCCCTCATGCCCCGAAAAACATAAACCATGTTATGTACCTCAAAACTGTAAAATATTTTATGAAATACATTTTTCTTCAAAGGCATTTAAAACTTTTCTTTAAAACAATTTGAATCTTTAAAACATTGTTAACTTCAACTCAACTTCTAAAAATAATAACACATATATGCATACTTCTATCTTATGCTTCCATTTATACTTATCATTATATTGTCATATATACACACGAATTCACTTCTGCATACTTATAACACATGGAAATCACTCGTATACATGCATACTCTAAGAATAAAAGACATATGAATTCTATTCTTATTATACATTCATTCTAAATTTTTCTTACCTTTTGTAGGCCAATATTATCATCAACGTAACCTGCACACATCACTTATGCTCTTTTATATTATAAACTATCACAGCTTTTAGGTACTTAAAATCTAATATGAATTTTACACTCACCATATCATATAACCAAGTTTCAAATTAATAAACTTAATTACTAGAAAAAGACATTCAACCGCAATTTACTTTATAACATATTCATGAATACTTGTAAATTAATAAAATTTCACTTTTATACATTAGGGGCTGATCAGTTTCTGCTTTACTAGAATCAGACTCGGATTTCTGGGGCTGACCAAGCCTCTGAGCAGAGTCTGGTCTGGTATTAAGTTTCCAGAGTCTGATAAACCTCTCAGGTCAGGATCTGATTTGGTCCCTAGATTATCAGGGTCTGTGTTACTTTCTGGATCAGGGTCTAACTCAATTACACCATGTTAGGGTCTACCAGGGCTTCCTGATCAAATTCTGATTAGGTTCTTAATTATAAAGGTCTGAATCATTTCGCTAAGCAGGGCCTGAATTAATTCCCTAGGCAGTGCCTGAATTAATTCGCTATCAGGGGCAGAGGCTTATTAAGGCATAGGCTATTCAGGCACTGAGTCTGAACAGTAGTATGGTCTGAATAGACTTTGACTTTGTCTCTCATGATCAGGGTCAGCAAAGAGGTCGTTTTAGAAACTTAATTGGGGTTATTTTTAAGCTAACTCAGGGCCTATCAAAATACCCAACTCTAGCCTCATAGTCAAGGTCTGACGTCAGGGGCTCAGATCTGAATTAGGCTTCAAATTCAGGGGATGTTCATCATTTACTGGTAATCATCATTTCTACTGCTCACACATCCTCATAAAGGCTCACTAATTTCAACCTCTGTTTATATTCACAATCTCATATAATCATGCTCAGGCTCCATACATACAGGCTGCTAAAATTACATCTGTAAACACTAATTATGGCCATATATCCATACTAACATTTAGATCATATTCACATGGCTTAACACCCTACATTCTTCTCTGTTATATCTACTAATAGCCATACCCAATTGCAAGCTTCTGTTTCCAGAATCCAAATAAACTTACAACATACATCTGAAGACATTGTTTAAACTAAAGGATTTCATTTTCTGTTATATCATTACTATATAAGTTCAATGCAAGTTTTCAATGCTAAAACCAAATTGAATTCTAAAACACAACAATACACATAAAGACTAAATTCCAGTTATCACACAACACACACCATCAATCATATATAAATAATTTGATCCATATGTTATCAACTTAATATTGTTAGCCATATATAGTTACATTGTCATCCTTCTTCTATCTTATTCTATCTTTACACTTTTTCTCTCTTTATCTTTATCTCTTTGATTATCATATAACCCTAGGGTGTTTCTGCAGCACCCCCAGACTCAACTAAAGCTACTATCAAAATTCCCAAAATTCTAGGGTTTGATGCCGTTTCTTCTTTTTTCTTCCTATCAAATTAATTCTTTTAATTCAACATATTTCTTCTGCTTCCATGCTAGATTACAAAGTTTAAATCACTTTTAACAAAAGAATGCATAACATAGTGTACTTACCATTTTCTGCCTCTGCTCAATTCTTCTTCTCTGTTTTTCTCGGTCACTCTCTCTTTCTTCTCATCTTTCTCGGTCTGCCTCCCTCGGTCAGCTCTCTCTCTCTCTCTTTCTCTTCTACTCTCACTCATTCTCGGTCTTTCTCTCAACTTCTCTACTTCACTTTCTCGGTTTCACTCTCAATCTCTCTTCCCCTTCACTATTTTGGTCTCTGCTTCTTTTTCTTCTCTCGATCCCTCTCATCTTTCTTCTGTTTTGTCTCTCGTCTCTGCTCTCATCTTTCTTTCGTCTGTGTGTGTGTGTGTCTTTCTGATTTCGTGTGCGTGTGTAAGTTGTGTGTTTTATTATCTGCGTGTGTGTGTAATATAATACACGTGTGTGTAGAAGAATCTAGGGTTATTTGTATTTGGTGTGGCAAATTTCTATTAGGTCTCTCAAGTCTAATTATTATTGCCTTATACTAATTTCTCTATAAAATCCCTATTATTTAATAAAAAATTGACATCGCGTTCGGTCGCGGCCTCACGCCCGAAAAATAAAATTCACGCTAATATTCTAAAATAACCCGGGATGTTACAATAACATATATGTTACTTGACATTCTTTGACTCTGACCGAATTAGTCTTTATCCCTGACTTGACCTGGTGGACCAACTCCCTAGCGACTGCCATCAGTATTCATCCTCTCGAGCTCGTCCTCTAAGAACCTGCAAAACAAAACACTAGGAGTGAGGGGTTATATCGTTTGAGCGATCTAAATGAGTGGACAATTTTTTTTATAATGAAAACTGAAATACTTTAAGAAACTCGTGTTTTAGAAATCAATTCGAATCTTATCTGTAACTTGTATTTCTGAAAGTAATTATGTTTCTGAAAACCTTTGTGAAAATATTTTCTGAAAGTCTCTGATAAAATTACTGTTTCTGAAAACATTCATTTCTAGAAAACTTTTATCTGAAAACTATTTCTAAAATCTATACCTGTAAACTGATATCTGAAAACTGTTTTCTAAAAATCTAGTATCTGTCTCTGTAAAACCTGACGCATGAGGGCGTTACGTAACGTCGTCCCCTCATATGCATAACTAGAGCCAGAAGTGCAAATCCATGACATTGGGACGTTACGTATCGCTGTCCCCCATAACATGTCATTATTATCCCTGAAACTAGTGGTCTTGGGGCGTTATATATCGTCGTTCCCCAAGCCACTAAACTAGAACCGGGGGTGCAGATATATGCTACCCTCCAGGCTCTGAATCTAGGATCTAGTGGCATCTGTCATTCCTATTCCTGAACTGCGT
Source organism: Zanthoxylum bungeanum (assembly GCA_019454045.1). NCBI lineage: Eukaryota > Viridiplantae > Streptophyta > Magnoliopsida > Sapindales > Rutaceae > Zanthoxylum > Zanthoxylum bungeanum. The sequence goes on from SKCR01042427.1 coordinate 41,361, forward strand.
GTACACACGATATCTGAATCTGTCAATTCCATGTCTGAGTCAAGTTACTTACTGAGGTGTGTTTTTTCCTCATGCCTCGAAAACATAAAATCATGCTTCTGAAATCATTACTTTCTAAATCATTTCTCAAAACATTCTTTATCAAAATATATTTGAAAGTAAACTCGGCTAACACCCTAAATGTGGAAAAGTAAGTCTGATTTTAAAAATAATAAAATAAAAATCAACTTAAGGAAGAGTGTCCACACACTGATTCAGAACTTACTGGTAATGCCTTGCGATAATGGCGGAACCGCATCTCCCGGTGATAATCTAGAATTAGCAAAATTCGTTAGTATCAAGGTTGCAAATTTATACCCTTACTTAACAAAATTTATTCACTATTCATGATAACTCATCCGCGCTATGTTACTAACATTTTAGGTGGTCTAATAATTTTTACTATGCTCGTTCGAGGATATCAAAAGCTACTTCATAAAACTCAATATTCTGCCCTCTTTCTAGAAATTTCAATGCACCAATACTAAATTTGAAAATTTGGTATGCTTAATCGGGGTTGAATTTGAGGCTGAAATTTTAATAAAATACTCGCTTATGTGTCTTTTTTATGTTAGATTTAACGGATCGTGATTGTGATTCCTAGAACTCAAGTTATGGACTGAAGTTCAAGGGATATGCAACTGGAAAAACTGGGCACAAGGGCAGCAAATAGCCCGACTTCAAAAATTTGGCCCGGTCTCAGCTTAAGTATAAAAATTCTATATTTTGGATATGTTACTACCTTATATGTCTAGTTAATCCAGAAATTTATGCTTCATCAATCAGACATCATAAACTTGACTTACAAGTAACTCTTTAGAGGCTGTCCGGAATGTGACTTCACTAAAATTTATTGCCCAACATACCAATTTCACCAATCTCTTAACTTTATTTAATTTTCACACAAGTAATTCTTATTACTCTCATCACCCGCCATTAATAAATATTATCAATTCACAAAATATATTTTTCCAACACATTCATACAAAATAAACCAAAGACTTTAACCACTCACCTATAAGTTATTAACTCCAAACAATTTAAAATCATGCTATAACATCTTTTAATGAATGAAATTTAATTATTTTTCATCAAATCAAAAAAATTAGCTCCCCAATATGTTAAGAAATTTAGCCACATACCCATTTCCACATTGGAATTATTTATCCAAACTTAGGCATATACTACTCCAAACAACATCATAAACGTGTCTTGATGCCTAATTTGTACTCAATCATTTCAAACAACAAAGCCCTAATTTTGTAGTGTTCATGGGTGGGAAAATTCAAGTGAAGAATGCATTCTTATTTTCTAAAATAAGAAGAAGAAAGAAGGAGAAGAAGCTTAATTGTTCAAGAAAAACTTGAAAATTCATCACATTTCAATGCACTTGAGAGTGAAGAAAAATTGAAGACTTCCCTTGAAGCCCCATCTATGTTTTTTTTTTTTTATTTGAAAGAGATGAATGGATAGTGTGCTATTTATAGACAAATGGGCTAATTTTTTTGTGATAAAGTGAGTCGCTCAAAATTTTCCACATCACATAAATCTAGTATATTCCCGAAATTACTATAGCAGCCAAGAAAATCATACTTTTTGACTTATTTCTGGTTCGAATTTGGAAAAATATTCAACGCGGACGGTTTAGGTCTCGGTCTTAGATTTCCGACGATATAAAATTCATAAAAATCGGAGTTCGTATGAAAACGTTGCGGCCTAATTACTAAAACTTATTCGAGACGGAACGTAAACTAAGTTCCGAGTCAAAATTTCAAGGAATCTTCCAAATGTCCCAAATGTCATTTTATGAGCACGTACTTACTCGAACATGATTTATATCAAGTATTATACCTCCGAATCGTAATAGTCGTCAAGCTCTGGTATCGTACGAGTTGTTAGATTCACCGGATGTTACACTTAATAAGTGCATTATATTTTTCATTGGTATATCGGATGGAAACCCAAACGTAAATTCAATAGCCGATTCTGAATGGACGGTAATGTGGTCCGCACTTAGGATATAATTCCATGTACCATAGGATTTATAAGGCGCTTATATTAGTTAAATTGTTTAATTAGTTTTTGTCATTTATTTGAAATTCTGGAGTCAGTCTAGATCTTAAATTTGAAATTATGGAGTCAGTCTAGATCTTAAATTCTCGATACTGAATATCTTGTCGCAAGTTACATGATTCACATGCTATATCTTAGGTCACCAACTTTTAACCGTCTACATACTCATTCTCTACTTCACTCCTTCAATTGTATGATAACCTATAAGGTACTCTATTTCTGTCTGCATGCACTGATACTTTACTCTATTTCTTAAGTTCATAAGTATGCAGTGCTCTTCTTCTTATCTTAATATCTATTTCAAGCATGATACCTCTTGAATCCTTGATTGAGTGGAAAATTCCTTGTCCTTGCTTCGTAAGAGTTCTACTAGATACTTAATACTACTGTCAAGCTACAACTACTGTTATACCTTACAGGTAGCTTTTTTGGAATATTCCTTATTCGGCTAAAGACTTAGAAACAAGATTCATAAGCTGAGCTTAATCGTATACATATTTTTTCTTAAACTGTATTCCTTTCTCGATGTTATTGCTGACAATTTGGTTCTAGTTACTGTTCATACTCTATCTGTACTTTATTTCTATTACTACCTTAAGTTTAATTACGGTGCTCTTTACTAACTTGTTCTCCATATCTGGTGATATGCTAGGGTATTTCCCTCCTTTATTGTTTTCTTAGTTTGCTCTATTGGATGTCATTATTCAGATACTTACAAACTTGTAAATTCCATCATTATCCCATGACCGTTTTCGTGAATTATAGCTTGATAACTCACCCACTATACTAAATGTAGCACTATAATAACTTGTATTTTCATTTTCATAATATACTACACAAGTATAAAACCACATATACTTGTGGCCAACGCCAATCCCAAAACTGCGGTGGTTAGGTCGACTTAAATTAAGGCCGGTTACTTCACCTTTGATTACATGAGTTAAGATGTAATAGAACTTTAATTTCCTTCCAATACTGAGAAATATTATTGTTACACACTCCTATCATCGCTTACTCAATATTTTCCCTATTGTCGCCATATCTCGACAGTTCCACTTCTAAACCTTTGACTTATTGACCTTATTAACTTCTCTTCTGATATTATTCTATATTTGGAAGTTTCGTGATCTATATCTCTATTTTCTTACCAGAAGGATATCATCTCTACATGTCTCTAGCCATGTCTAACACTATTCTTTTATATCCTCATCACTACCAAACTAGTTCTTGATCTCTTCATCGCTTCAACTAGACAACTTTTCTTTTAAATCTCTCACTTAGGGCTATTATCCTCTTCCATTCTACTCTTGTATTGTACTCAAATGCTTTACGTTTCAATCTTCTTTCACTATACATACACTTGTTTCTAGGAGTATCTCAAGGCGAACATCGAGGTCCATCTTTGTTGTTGTTATCTGATGAGGCCTGGAAGGGTAGGACTCGTCCTGGAGTTTTCTGGTTGTGGTGTTCTCACTAATTACCCTTACTGCGGTTGCACGTGCTGTTTACCGATGAGCTTAGGATTCTCTAATCTGCATATCTGGTGTTAGCTCACAGACTTAGGTACTTTCATTAAAAACATCTGAATTATCTCTTTAAGCTTTACTCGTAATTTACCTCTGACTATTTATCATACTACCTCATATTAAAAACCTCCATAAGGTTCATGCTCTCTCAAACTCTTATTGTACTCCCACCAATTCCTTGGCTTGGATACTACAATTTTATTAATTCTGAATAAGTTGGGTGTCTAAGCTATGGGAAACTCTGTATAAATCAGGTATCTTACTTTTTTGTTGCTATACGTTGCTTACTTTAATTCCTTACTCTTTTGGAACCTTCACTTTTTTGGGGTTTATTTGTTCTTTTGTTCAACTATCTAGTTATTTCATGATTCGTCCATCCTATCCAACGCTCTCCCTTACTTGTTCAAATCTTTGCTAAACTCCAAGTCGATGGGTATACACATGCTTCCCATTTCTGGTTGAGTATCTATGTACTTACTGAAATAGGGTTACTGGAAGGAAGAATTATAATTCATACCACTGGAAGCTGTATCAACTATTCCATGCCTTATGGTCCTTTAATCTTAATCAATCACTATGAGGTCTCCACTTACACTGCTGTTTCCAAGATACATTATCTATGTCACTATACGTACTGAACTCTCTTGTTTTTTTCTGTTTCCTTCTTATTGTTTCATATTCTATCATTTGGCTCTAAGCCATACTACTGAGGCTAATGGTGGTTCATTCTTATGACTACTTCCTAAATTTCTACTCTTCACTCTGACTACGGATTATAACTTTACCACTAAATCTTTCTGTCCACACTAGTACTTTTTGGTTAAATCCTGAGTGTCTCTCATCTCATGAGTCTGTTCTTTTGAGTTTATGTGGACTTCTACTAGTATTTGTCTGATCTATGAGTTTCTCATAGGTATCACTATTTATCCCTCCTTAGTTCTAGGCTGGTATAAAGTGAGGCGGGAATTTATATCTCAACAGGTGCCGGCGTTCTTGTTCACATACTTTGTGTCCTGACATAATCTATTACTCATGTAAGGTAGGTATGAGATAGACTCCGTCAGGACCGCTTCTTTGACTGGTATTACTGAGGAATTAGAACCTAGGTAACTTAGGATCGCATCTATATCAGGTTTCTTGAAATAAGGTAATTAATCATCTTTCCTTATGACCTTCATTTGTTTGCTTACGGGTCTGGGTTTGGGGATCTAAAATCTCTATATCCTTTTTGACATCTCTTGTCTATTGGAAACCTCCACCACTGATCCTGATTTCTTGCTTCTTTTGCCCTATGACTACTCTTCATTATTCGGGGAACTCGCTGCCTATACGAGGTACTCAAGGACTATAGGGTCTGCTTGGAAATTTTTTTTGAGTAGGAAATGAATCTTATTTGGAGGGAAGGAACTTTACTTGAGTCTACTCGTCATTTTTACTCTTGCTTAGGCTCACTATATTCTCCTTTACTATAAATTCTAGTGTTATCTTTTACTATCTAACTCTGTATCTATGATTCTTACTACTATCTGGTTACTTTAAGTATCTATGCGTTCTCTTTTACTTTTTTTTTTTTTATAGATTTCTCTTTCTCATTCTCTGGGTAACTTTTCTTAGCACCATATTTTCTGGTTTTATGGCTAAATTTGAACTTCTGTGAAAAGTTTAGGATGATTACAGAAAAATCTTCAAAGAATATAGTTATTTCTAAGGAAATATACTTAAATAGCTCAGTAATTCTTACTAACATGTCTATAAAACTTTGAGGACGTACTCGAGGATCGGATACCGGAGAGGTAGTGCCTCATATACGGGTATTCTGGACATACTGCTTATATAAGACCCCAGTACTCTGCCCACTGCAGTCACTGACTCCCTAAACTATACTCTGATACCATCTTTGTAACATCCCAAATCTGGGAGATGTTATTGGCAGAGAATAAACCGTACTATCCCCATAAGCCTGACTTCTGATAACTGCTATTCTTATCTAAAATATATATAAACACATGCATGAGACCATAGCCCAACTCATCAACCATGTATGCGTAATATTCTTAATATTAAGTACTTTGTTTAAATACACATTTCAATACTGACAATAACTTTTATAATGCAATATACATGAGACCTTTACTGTATAACATATATGTTACTTGACATTCTCTGAATCTGACCAAATTGGTCTTTGTCCCTGACTTGACCTGATGGACCAACTCCCTAGTGACTGCCATCAGTATTCATCATCTCGAGCTCATCCTCCAAGAACCGGCAAAACAAAACACTGGAAGTGGGGGGGGTTAGATCATTTGAGCGATCTAAGTGAGTGGAAAATTTTTTATTTTATAATGAAAATTGGAATACTTTAAGAAACCCGTGTTTTAGAAATCAATTCGAATCTTATCTGTAAACTTTTATTTTTGAAAGAAATTCTATTTCTGAAAACCTTTGTGAAAATCTTTTCTTAAAGTCTCTGATAAAATTAATATTTCTGAAAATATTCCTTTCTAGAAAACTTTTCTCTGAAAACTGTTTCTGAAATCTGTATCCGTAAACTGATATGTGAAAACTATTTTCTAAAAATCTAGTATCTGTCTCTGTAAAACCTGACGCATGAGGGCGTTACGTATCGTCGTCCCCTCATATGCCTAACTAGAGCCATAAGTACAAATCCATGACATTGGGGCGTTACGTATCGCCGTCCCCCATAACATGTCACTCTTATCCCCGAAACTAGTGGTCTTGGGGCATTACGTATCGTTATTCCCCAAACCACTAAACTAGAACCGGGGGTGCATATCTATGCTACCCTCCAGGCTCTGAATCTAGGATATAGGGGCATCTGTCATCCCTAGTCCTGAACTACGTGTGCACACGATATCTGAATTTGTCAAATCAATGTCCGAGTCAAGTTACAAATTGAGGTGTGTTTTTCCCATTCCTCAAAAACATAAAATCATACTTCTGAAATCATTAGTTTCTAAATCATTTCTCAAAACATTCTTTATCAAAATATATTTGAAAGTAAACTTGGCTAACGCCCTAAATGCGGAAAAGTAAGTCTGATTTTAAAAATAATAAAATGAAAATCAACTTAAGGAAAGTGTGTCCACCCACTGATTCGGAGCTTGCTGGTGACGCCTTGCGATAGTGGCGGAACCGCATCTCCCGGTGATAATATAGAATTAGCAAAATTCGTTAGTATCAAGGTTGCAAATTTATATCCTCATTTAATAAAATTTATTCATTATTCATGATAACTCATCCGTGCTATGTTACAAACATTTTAGGTGGTCTAACAATTTTTACTATGCTCGTTCGAGGATCTCAAAAGCTACTTTATAAAACTCAATATTATGCCCTCTTTCTAGAAATTTTCAGTACACCAATACTAAATTTAAAAATTCGGTACGCCTAATCAGGGTTGAATTTGGGGCTGAAATTTTAATAAATACTCGCTTATGTGTTTATTTTATGTTAGATTTTACGGATCGTGATTGTGATTCCTAGAACTCAAGTTATGGACTGAAGTTCAGGGGATATGCAACTGGAAAAACTGGGCACATGGGCAGCAGATAGCCCGACTTCAAAAATTCGGCCCGGTCTCATCTTAAGTATAAAAATTCTTTATTTTGGATATGTTACTACCTTATATGTCTAGGTAATCCAGAAATTTATGCTTCATCAATCATACACCATAAACCTGACTTAAAAGTAACTTTTTTCAGCCTGTCCGGAATGTGACTTCACTAAAATTTACTGCCCAATAGACCGATTTCACCAATCTCTTGACTTTATTTAATTTTCACACAAGTAATTCTTATTACTCTCATCACCAGCCATTAACAAATATTATCAATTCACAAAATATACTTTTCCAACACATTCATACAAAATAAGCCAAAGACTTTAACCATTCACCTTTGAGTTATTAACTCCAAACAATTTAAAATCATGCTATAACATCTTTTAATGCATGAACTTTAATAGTTTATCATCAAATCAACAAAAGTAGCTCCCCCAATATGTTAAGAAATTTGGCCACATACCTATTTTTCCACCTTGGAATTATTTATCCAAACTTAGGCATATACTACTCCAAACAACATCATAAACGTGTCTTGATGCCTAATTTGTACTCAATCCTTTCAAACAACAAAGCCCTAATTTTGTAGGGTTCATGGGTGGGAAAATTCAAGTGAAGAATGCATTCTTATTTTCTAAAATAAGAAGAAGAAAGAAGGAGAAGAAGCATACTTGTTCAAGAAAAACTTGAAAATTCATCACATTTCAATGCACTTGAGAGTGAAGAAAAATTGAAGACTTCCCTTGAAGCCCCATCCATGTTTTTTTGATTTAAAAGAGATGAATGGATAGTGTGCTATTTATAGACAAAGTTGCTGATTTTTTTGTGATGAAGTGAGTGGCTCAAAATTTGCCACATCACATAAATATAGTATATTCCCAAAATTACTATAGCAGTCAAGAGAATCAAAATTTTTGACTTATTTCTGGTTCGAATTTGGAAAAATATTCAACGCGGACTGTCTAGGTATCACTCTTAGATTTTTGACGATATAAAATTCATAAAAATCGGAGTTCGTATGAAAACGTTGCGACCCAATTACTAAAAATTATTCGAGACGGAACGTAAACTAAGTTCCGCGTCAAAATTTCAAGGAATCTTTTGAATGTCCCCAATGCCATTTTATGAGCACGTACTTGCTCGAACATGATTTATATCAAGTATTAAACATCTGAATCGTAATAGTCGTTAGGCTCTGGTATCGTACGAGTTGTCAGGTTCACCGGATGTTACACTTAATAAGTGCATTATATTTTTCATTGGTATATCGGATGGAAACCCAGACGTTAATTCAATATTAAATTCTGAATGGACGGTAGTGTGGTTTGCACTTAGGATACAATTCCATGTACCATAGGATTTATAAGGCACTTATATTAATTAAATAGTTTAATTAGTTTTTGTCCTTTATTTGAATTTCAAAATTTTAACTTATTAGTGGATTTTAAAATTTCAAGAGTTAAAATTTAAATAGGTCACTAAAGTACACTTAGTTAAAATAGTTTAATTAAGTGAAATGTTAGTTTTTAATTAAGTGGAATTCCAGAAAACTGATGCAAATTGGATTTTGCATTAATACATTACTATATGCTTCATTAATGATAATAAAAACATAGTTATGCAATTCATTAGCCTAAATTCAACACCAAACTATGTTATTAATACATTACTATATGCTTTATTAATGATAATAACTCACTAATGAAAACATAGCTTTAGAAAAGATCAAACTTACCTACAAAGCTTGATTTCAAGATTCAATCTTCTTCTCATTGTTGAAAAATGTAGAGAATTTCCAAAGCTTCTTTAAACTCTTCTTTTACTTAGGCTATTATCTCTAATACTTGTTTGCTTTAGCTTTCTCAAGCTAAATTAAAAACTTGCTTAACCTTTGCATTTTATAGTGAAGCTTGTGCAATTTTTAATTAATAAAAGTTCTAATAAACTTTTAGGTGGCTAAATCCAATTTGTCCAGATATGTATAATTAGGTGTGACTAATCACTTTTGTCTACTACTTTGATTTAATCCAATTAAATCAAGCCAAATACACCTATTATTACATATTTTGTAATTACCAAAATATCCTCAAATGATAAAGATATTTATGAAATTACAATAAAGTCCTTGTGTGATTTTGGATTAATCCAATTGGGTCCTCAAAGTAAATAATTAATGTGATCCAATAACACTTAATTATTTTAATTTATAATTATAGTATCAAATATTATTTATTATCAAACATCATCGGATACCCAAGTGCTCAACGAGTACACTTCATATTGTGGGACTCTCTAAGTCTAGACACGTTCTTCATATATGTCTAGCTTATATGTACGCAATTCAGCCACCTCCAAATTCGCGAAGAATACGAACGACCTTTCTGAACTATACAAGTCGAGGTCATCATATATGTTTAACAATCTCTTCATTGTAGGCTATTCGAGTTGTGCTTAAGAAACATAGACTACACCGTCAAGTTTTTGAGGTGCACATCTCATATTTACAACATGTCCACGATTCTTTACAACTAATCAAAACACTATTTTTGATACATGCGATCCACCCTAGGTGATCGGCTTTTTCCAAAGTCTTAAGAATTGTGACTTACTTACATGAAATGATACACATACGGGTTGATGGATCCCGTCTTTATACACACTTGATTAACGACTGCATCGATCATCACCTATCGAACATCTAGCGGTCAGACCAAGAAATGTCTCATACATATATGGCGTCGATATATGGAGGATCACACACAAAATCAACGCTATCTTATAGTCAAAGGATCACATATGCTACTCGACTATATGAGATTCCCATTGATGGTGGTGTGTACTTCCAACTACACCTGTGAGTCATTCAGTATTCGCTCCAATGAATACTCACATGTCTATACGAGCTTCTCTTACTCATAATATATCGGGTTAAACCATTAGAACTTAAATTCAAATATACTACATATGCTAGTCTTCTAGGTTATAGGAATTCGGCCGTATTCCAAAACCAACGACTAGAAAAATTTACCTTAAGAATAGTTTATAATAGTAATATTATCCCAATGTCAGACCACCCAGTGTCCAGTATTACTAAATGACTCATGCGCCATCACACACTCACATGCGCTTGTAGTTACATAAAATATAACATCTCTCTTTCAGAGGTGCTATTGGCAGGGAATAGGCCGACCTATCCCCTTGAGCCTCTGATTTTATGACTATTATCAACACTACTAATCTCATCTCAAATATAGACTCATACATAGGGACCATTGCCCAACCCAACGACATAGAATACATTTTAATAGTCATAATTTATACTCAATATTACTTCTCTTTACAACTCTGTTTATGAAAACTTTTAACACATTACAAAGACTTATACACTACTAATGACTGACATGCATCTTTACTTTGACAGTGACTACGCTGAACCTATGTACTCGACCTAGTGGACTCAAACACCCTAATGACTGCCATCAGTGTACATCCTCTCGAGCTTGTCCTCCGGGTAAACCTGTAAAACAGAAACATTAGGAGTGGGGGTTAGATCGTTTAAACGACCTAGTGAGTGGAAAATTAACAAATGAAAACTGAAATGCTTTTATGAAGCATTCATTTTTCTGAAATCAAATTCATCTCAAGAAAACTGCTCTTTTCTGAAAACTCTTTCTTGTTTGAAAACAAATCTCTTTTTGTGAAAATTCTTCTGAAAATCCTTTTTTTTTTTCTGTAAAACTATAGGATTCTCATAAAACTGTTTCATAAAAACTATTTTTTCTGAAAATCATAACTCTGAGAATCTGTAAAAAACCTGACACATGAGGGCGTTACGTATTGCCATCCCCCCATATGCCTAAACTAGTATCTTGGGGAGTTACGTATCTCCGTCACCCAAGCCATTGAACTAGAGCCAGGTGTGCAAATCCATGTCATTTGGCCGTTACGTATCATCATCCCCCAATGCATACCACTATAATGTCCCTGAATCTAAGGTCTAGGGACATTACGTATCGCCGTCCCCTAACCCTAAAACTAGGGTCTAGGGGAGTTACATATCACCATCCTCTAGTCCTGATCTACATGTGCACATGTTATATTCCTCAATTCGAATAACCGTCAATTCCAATAAGTCACATATGAGGTGGGTTTTTCCCTTTTCCCTCCAAAAATCAATAAAATCATTCTTTTACAGTCAAAACTTTCTGAAGTATTTTCATTCATAATGTAACTGAAATAAACTTGGCTAACGCCCTATGCACTTAAAAGTAAGTCTCATTTCAAAAATAATTAAATAAATATCAACTTGAAAAGAAAAGGTCTACTCACAGATTTGAAAAAGTCCACTTTGTCAAGAAAGATTACGGTTTCTGCCGATAATCTATAATTGATTAACTTAATTAGTACATAAGCATGAATATATTTTAGAGCCATTATCACTATATGACGTATTGTGTTTGTGACATGCCATAATGTGTGTATGTACGTCGATACTAAACCCTTAGGATGCCCTCTAACATTCTAGGATGAAATTGAAATGTGCTAAAATTGATCCTGGAAAAAGGGTACGCGTAGCAACGCCAGACGTTGCGCATCACGACTCCTACTTGATCAGACCTGAGGCATAGAGCATTTGCTTGTTACGCATTGCGAAGCTCGGTGTTGAACATTGCGATGCTCACATAATCAGACCCGAGGCAAAGAGCATCCTCATGACCCGCGTCGCGATGTCAAGTGTTCAGCATCGCGATGCCCACACGACTCGACCTGAAATAGAGGGCATCTCAAAACTCCACGTCGCAACTTTATCCCATACGCGTCGCGACACTGGCCGGATTACAGGCCAACCTTCAACTCTCCACTGCCAAAATCGAAAATACAATACCAACACCCCACTCTACAACCTTCACACAAACACTTCTTTAAATTTCAACACTCAAACATGTTATATCAACATACCATCATCAAGGTAAACCTCTAATCTCATAAATCTTAATTTAGCTCAACATCTAGGATTTCCATAAATTTGGACCTTTCTCAATACAATCAATTTTCTAGTTCATTATATACCTAGATGCAATCCCTAATATATCAATAACACTAACATAGCATCATATCATCAAAACTCCCCAATCCAAGTTTTGGGTCAAGATTTCCTTACCTCAACTAACTTGATTTCCTTAACCAATCAAGTCTTCTAAGCTTGCTATTCCTCTCCTTAGACTGTTGTGAGTTGATTTGCATTTGCTTCCTCTTTAAATTTGGTTTAGAACATGGTTCTCTCTTTCTCTATTCCTTCTTTCCCCCTCACATTTTTTTCTTCTTTTCAAATTTAAGGGATGAATGAATAGTTTCCCTTATTTATACTAGGGGCTGATTTATTTAATGATTTAATGGTAAAAAAAATCAGAAATTTTGAGAATTCTATAGATTAGTCCTCGGGTACTATTCATCTGAATTTTTTAGCTGTATTTTTAACCTTGTTCGGTTCTGAATTTATAATATCATTCAACACGAATGTTGTAGGTCTCGGTCTTAGATTTCCGGCGATATAAAATTTATAAAAATCAGAGATCGTATGAAAAAGTTATGGCCTAAGTAATAAGGGTTTTACGGAGTAGAATTGAAAGTGAATTTTGTACGAAACTGTAAAGAATTCACCGAATGTTCAGAAAGTAATTCATGAGCACATACACTATTGAGTATGATTTATATCACATATTATGCCACCTATAATATAAAAGTCGTCGGAATTACCGGGGTATTACACAAAACAGATGACATATCGTCTTGTTGTTTTGTACATGTATGACATTTATGTTTTTCAATTTGAAAAGAATTGACATGTCAGTTACCTCTAGAAAATCATCTTCTCCCAGCTATCAACTGAGATGTCTTCTATTGTTGCACTTAGTGTACGACATGTCATATAATATTGCTATTATTTTACTAAGACATATGACATGTCGTCCGATAATAATGCAGGCGAATGACATGTCGTTTTCGTCATCCGAGAGCAATTTTCTAGGAAAATCAGATCCGACTATCCAAATTTTAAGGTCCATATTTTACTCAATTTTAATCCAAATTAAAAAAATGATATGCCAAATTAAAGATCATATGTCCAAATTTTCAAAATAACTCAGAATATATTACTAATCATTTTGTACAGAGAGATATTATGGCTCAAAATTGGACAAAATCAATCTTGAGAAAATGAAAATAGATTGCATGTTCTTCATTTTTTTATACATGATCAGTCGTTTTTGCGAAATTTAACAAGGTACATACATCAAGGTTCTAATACCAGTGTTAGAAAATATCCCAAATATTCATGGAGCAAATCCATATTTAAAGTTAGTGAGAAAGTTATTAAAAGGCCCAAGAGCACCAAACTTAACATGTATTACTAATATAATACATATAAAATGAATAAAAAACATGAAACCACAACATGATTATACCTTATTTATGCATAGAATTCGTCACTTTTCTTTTGTGATTTTGATAACCATCATCATTCATCTCATTATCACATTTGGCTTCCTTTTATAGGAAGCCAAAATGTGGTGGTTGCATGAGATATTTTCTTACTTCCCATGCATGTAACAAAATTATCAAATAACTTACCTTGGAGTTATCATGATGATGTGGTATGATCGGATTCAGATTGACCCATCATGGGTGAACCGGACTCGGATCCATCCACCAATAATTATAATTAAATCTTTGGAAGTGGTAGATAGAGTAATAAGTCAGCCAGCGAGACTCATCTGACAGGCAAAGAAAATTAGGAAATTCATATTGTGAGATTAGTTTTGTGATAATATAAGAGCGGTAACTATGTGTTTAGTTTATTGTTTAAATACTAGCTTATAAGCTTATCTAACTCCGCACCAAACTGTGCCTAAATGTTTCATATCAATGTCTGGGTTCTTGAGTAAGATAATTCTAAATTGAAAATAGATGTGATCTTATACTTTGTAACCACCATGGGCATTTCAAGTTTTTTGGGGACATTAGGAAAGTTGTGATCCTATAATTGATTTTCGTTTTCAGTTTAATGTTACAAAAATAGATAACGCCCCTTGGTGATTCATGCAGCAACCATTGAAGAAGCTCTATGTTATAAAGAAGACAGCGAAACAAAGGTTATTCTCATTAGGAGCTGTTGCCATGGCCATTTTGACATCAATTCTTATGAAAAAGTACTTGCATGAAAATATGGTTGATTTGTCTTTTGAAGAAAAGAAAATACATGAATCACTAGCCAAAATTCCTCAAGCAAGTTGCATGAATTGACGATGTATGGTGAAATTCAGAACAGAAATATCATAATTTTTCTTCAAGAGGCTCAGCGTATTTTTTTTTCATTATTTGAGAAACTTTGGTGAACTTATTATACTACTGATTCGTTGAATAAGATGGTTTTTTTTTTTTTTTTTTTTTTTTTTTTTTTTTAAATGGATAAATACCATCCATTAAACAACATAGTGAAAGTTACAATATATGAAGGAATGAAAGTCTTCTTTACAAGAACCAACAAACTACCTTCCAATCCAAGTTTAGAGAGCTTATGAGCAGTCAAATTACATTCTCTGGGTTTAAAAGTCCATGTTCTCTTGGATGGAGAGGAGAGGGGAGAGGAAATGAATTCAAATTCCTTTCTTATTTCTATTGTTTGGTTACACAAGTGGAGAAGGAAATTTGAATTCCATAGGAATTCAATTTCCCTCAAATTCATCTTTAAATGAAAATAATATATTTTTTATTATATATAATATTTTTTATTTTTTAATATGTAAAATAATTAATTCATTTTTCATTATAATATTTATTTCAGATTGTTTTATAATATTCATTTAAAAAATATTTATAGTTATTTATTTTTTAATATTTACTTCAAAAAATATTTTGTAATATTTATTTCAAAAATATTTATAGTTTTTTATTTCTTAAATATTTATATATAATAATCATTTTTTATTTGATTAAAAATTTATTTGTTTCTTAAATATTTTTAATTGTACAAAATGGTATGATTTTTTTTTTTTTTGATTTCCTCATGTAAGTATTTCTTTTGCAATTATTATTATTCTTTTAATAATTAAGTTTTTTTTTATTATTTTGTAATATTTATTTAAAAAACTTTTTAAATAATTATTATTTTCTTTTGAATAGTAAAATAATTAGTTTAAAATGAAAATTAAATATGAAGCATGTATAATATAATCCTTTATGTCATATCCAAAATTATGATGGATCTTATCCAAGCCCATTCTATATGCATGGATGTCAACAATATTCAGATTCAAATTCAATTGACTCTGGATATATGTATCCGGAAATAATATAATAAAAATAAATAAATAAATTCTTTTTATGATTTTAATATATTTTTATATTTATATTCAGATTATTTTTGATGGATTTTTTAAATTATATATATTGTTTTGGATGTTAAATCGATATTGCTTAATTATAGATATTATTTTATTTTATTTTGGATGTTTAAAATTAAATAATTTAAAAATGAAAAATAAAATTATGTATTTTTTTGTGGATTTGGATATCTGAATATCCGCATGGGTAAAATTCGTATAATTCTTTGCAAATCCGGATCTGAAAAATTTAATACGATCTGGATCCAAATCCGTATTTTCCAACCTAATCCATATGCATCATCAACCAATTTTATAAAACAAGCTAATTAAAACACTTTAAATGTAAAATTTATATATTTACAAACACTGTGACAATGGCTCTATCGAAAGTCAGTGTTGAGGATAAATCAACAACAATACTTTAATTCATATTTTTAAAATGAATGGACTGGACTTTATTTATAATTTTATCTAAAATTTGATTTTTACTATTATTGTTGTATACTTTACAATTCATATATGGCAGTACTAATAATATAATATTATTTATTTTAATTATTTATTTTTCATATTTATAATTATTTATAAAAATATTGTCAATTTAACATTATAAATAAATTATTTATATCTAATAATAATTTTATTATAAATATATTTAAAATTATTATCAATAATTAAAATAATATTGATAATTAAAATAACATTTAATAAATAAATTTTAATTTTAATTAAAAAAATATTTTTCAATTTTTAGATTATTTTCAATTTTCAATTTATTGATTTTATAAAGAAATTTACTAATAGATATTGATCTTTAGTATAAAAGGGTAAACTTGTTCATCAAAAAATATAAAATTTTCTTTCCTCTCAAATTCCTTATACGAACCAAACAATGCAATCAAATTTCATCATCATTCCCTCTCTT